>JARHVA010003557.1:435000-560000 GCA_037957365.1 Torreya grandis
AGGTAAATCTTCTTGATCTTTGTGAGGTTGAAGCTAGTATAGGTTTGACTTTTATTCCAAGAATGAATAAAAATATTAAAATGAATTAAAAATTTGATAGACTTCCTTGAAAACATCAAATAATTCAAATTCAAATGAAGTAGGCTCTTGGAGTGACAAGCTTCAAGATCTGACATCTTCTTGGTTGTTGGTTTGCTTGATAAAATATCCTTCCTCTGTGTCCTCTCATAGAATACATTCTTCTTCAATAATTTATTGCTCAAACTCATAAACAAGATTTGAAATTTTGAGATCCATGATTTTATCATTATTTTCCTTCCATTAACCAATAAAACCCTCAAACCTTTATATGATTTGGTATTCAACCCTATGAAAAAGAAAGTATTTATTATTTTCAATATTTTATTGGATTTATCTCCATGATTAGAAGGTTTAAGGTTCATGAGGAGGTATGGGTGGGGATTGAATAGGTTCATAAATTAGATTATCAATTTTATGGCCACTCTTGAAGATTGAGACTTTTATTTATTTTTGGATACTTTCTTGGTTAGACTTCCATGATCAAAGGGTTTGAGGAAAGTGTGAAGGACTTGGGAGGCTTTAAAACTCACTTGATTTAGTCTTTTGAGGAATCATGGGTGAATAAAAATAGAGATGATGTAGATTAGGATAATTAATATGATATTTATGGTACTTAACTTGTTTCCCCTCATGAACCACTAACTTGTCGTCTATGCGCTGAATTAGGCCACATACATTTAGCATGTCAATAGTGAGTCTTTATTAGTTCTATCTCTTAATAGGTACCCACTTACTCTTACCAGATGCAATGAGTCCCTCATATTTTGAATGAGATAAATATGTACACTCATCCTACACTCACTTTTTCTATAAATATATATCATGTGACTTTCATACCCCATAAGAATTTATTTAAGGTTGAAATAACTGAATATAAATGAAACTATGTTAACTGGAGGTAACATGGTCTTTAAAATGTTGACTAAGGGAATGAATAGGATTCTAAGGAGGTCGATAAGCTTGATAATATTGATAAGGAAGGGAGAAAGGATCATACTCTTGATAGAAAGGCTAGTATGGCTCAATAAACTACTGGTAAGGATTAAGACATGCTTGATATGACTCACCAACTTGATTAAAATAGAAATCCACTTCAAAATTAGCCATGAAATCTCATGAGAAAGATGAATTTGAAAGAGTACTTACTTAAAATAATATATAGGCTTCTAAAACCAATTGAATGTGCTTGAAGTTGACATTGATGATTATGTTCATGCCTCCAAAGGCTGTTGTATTGAAAATTACCATCTATACCCCCTCAATAGATGATGTAAGGATCATAAAACCATGTCCAACTAGGAATTCCAAAACTATTATCACATAAAGTTGCACCCTTTGAGGAGGTGTTTTAGGCCTCCTCACTCAACTGACTTTTGAAAACAATCCTAGGTTGTGGGTGACTAAATATGGAGTAAATATCTAGAGAGGTTTGGTTCCCCTAGTAATTAACCTAAAGTTAACATGAAACTATTAAAATTTTAAGAGGGAAATGGATTGAGAAAGAAGGGAAATAAGGAATTCAAAACAAAATGATGATGCACCATAAATGTGATCCTTGGCTTGTTTAAAACCTACATAATAAGAATAAAAGAGATACCAACATACATAACTCCAAAATTAGAAATTACAGGATAAGTATTTCATAAGGAGGATTGAAACTATGACACCACTTAGGAGGGCTAATAAATGACTCCACAGTCGAATCTTGTATGAGATTGATGAAATCACAGACTATGACCTATGCAATAAAACTATCTTGCATATAGGTGAGGAGAAATGGACATACACAAAGGACACCAGTCTCTTCCATAAGTTTAGATTAAAAACATAAAAATCACACAAGATACAGTCATGGAAGAAGGAAAAATTAGATTTATATTATCCTTCAAAGTCATTACAAAACTTGTCAAGAATTTCCATTACAAAGATTACCCATTTTAAATATACAATACATAAAGAGAGAGAGAGAGATAGAGAGAGAGAGAGAGAGAGAGAGAGAGAGAGAGAGAGAGAGAGAGAGAGAGAGAGAGAGAGAGAGAGAGAGAGAGAGAGAGAGAGAGAGAGAAATAGTGTAATGATTGTCCTCATGTGAAAAAGGGTCACAAAAGTAGAGAATCAAAGTAGACAAGATCAGCCACCCCCATATGACTCAAAAATTGTGCCCCACCTTCATAGGTGATCCCAATTAGAGATATTACACTTCTTATATTATTCCTCCATAGTCACACAATATCCAAAATTAGTTTAAATCAAATTTTTTACCTTTATTAGACATGAAAATCAAGGACCTCCTTAGAAATTTGACCCATTCTTCCCCATATAGCTTAACACCACATGTGATTTACCAAGGAAAAAATAACATGTATTTTAGTCGATTATTATTCCCCACTCCATTAAAATCATATTTTCCTCATAAAATATTCCCTATGGGCTATGTCACATCACATAAATACCACCTTATCACTATGCCACATCACATGCCTAGTCACTGCTAATTTAACATAGTGAATAGTGATAATGAATAGTGTCTATGTGAATAGTGAATGTGAATAGTGTTATCACTCCAAATAGTAATCAATGTGAGATCATGAATATCATGTAAATCTTGAAATTCATGATGTAACCAAATGGTGACTAAAATAGTTACAAAGTACCTTAAAGGTATTACAAAAAAATTTAAGGTATCTTCTATGAGATACCTTGAAGCTACTTATAATAAGATATCTCCCAAGGAAATTCAAGTTATCTCCTTAGAGATACCTTGAATGGCCTTGTAGTACCTCAAATGGTATCTCAAAGGTATTTTGAAGGGTAATGGGGCTCTAGCATTGGGAATGTTTGAGACTACATGACTAGTAAACTTGACATCATACCATGTGTCTCTTAACGAATAGGTTGTACTCTAACACAATCTTAGAACTAAAAAATTATAAGTGTAAAAATTTATTCACAAAGATTTGGATGAAATGTTTTTGCCTCTTATTCACCCATACACTATCACATTTGTATCTTTTGAGAAACCCTAAGAATGGCCAAATACACTAAGTTTTAGGCCCTTCTCCATTCTAATTTTATCTATATAGGGTTTTTTGCTCACTGGAAAACCAAAATAAATGTTGATACACCTAAATTCACTCTAAGATAATTGTTGGTAACCCTAAGAACCTATGGGGGAACCCTTGTGTGGTCTGGGAAAGATTTGGGAATGACTTTGTGCAACTCTATCATTATTTATGTGAGAGTGAAGATTAAGTCATCAATCATAATATCATCTATTTAGGTTGGTCCCGATATGAGGCTCCATGTGATCATATCATGAAATATTATTAAGAATAAGACATCATCCTCTCAAAAACACCGATGAACATCGAGAATGAGAGGATGATGAAGGAGGAGAACTAATGTAGGTATATCTATATAGTTGGTTAAATTTTTATTTTGTTGGTATTTTAATGGTATATAGGTAATGTGAAATCAATAAATTTCAAAAAATCATTATAGGATCCAAATAAATCAGCCTAGAAAGAATAACAATAAGTTTGCAAGTTTGTGTATAAGGAGGGTGTAAGGATTGTACACGAGTTGAGAAGAGAATAAAAATAAATCATTAATTTCAAGAATAAAAATTAATTTATAATCTTTATAATTATTAAATTGAGTCATTTTTATATGTATTAAAACATTTATTAATGTATCTTGTGATGCTTTAATAGTATACGGGCTTGGTTGTGAGAAAATGGGTTTACACAGTACTTGTAGGCATGTTTGTGACATGGTACGAGTAGATCATGGTATAAATCATCACATAGATATATTATAATGTGTGTTTATGGGTATAAATATAATAAAACTACATTATAGTATTTATAAACACAAAAATTCCTAACATTAATGCTATTCGCCTAGTTATAGTCCTATGAATCTTGAGTTAGGGCAAGAAGAGATAAAAATATTTCTGAGAAAATGAACCATCAAAAATTAATGAAAATTGGTGAGAATGTGTGTATAGATGATTTTTAATCAATAAAAAATATTTTAATTCATTTTTATCCTTTTACAAAAATTTATCCTAAAAACATAGTTTGTGTCAAAGAAGGAATTAGGCCTCATCAAGGTTTTGTATCAGTAAACTTTTCATAACATGAAATCAGATAATTAGAAACTCATAAAATTTTGTAGGTATATTAATTATGAAGAGAATAAATTTATCACAAAATTTAAGGTCCTTGATAAGTATTATAACAAAATATATAGATGAATGTTGTTTTTTAGGATTAAAATGAGGTTTAAGGAAGCCAAATTTTGGATATCTTCTACAAGAGTGAATGAAAGTTCATGAAACTTGGAAGGGAGCTAGGGGAAAAATATTTTAGGTTATATAATTGAGTTTAAGTTTATATATTATATTATAAGGTATTTATTATAGTTACAAGGTATATAAACCTATAGAATAAAGTTTAAAGCCCTATTTTCATCATTTTTTCAAGAATTGAATTTAGACATTGATGAATACCTATATGACAAGATGTGTAATACATAATTAAATTAAATAAGTATATTTAATTTATGACTATACATGAGATTTATCATTTATCCAATTATTAATACTATTTCCCTATGAGTTAGTTTGCATACCTATTGTAAAAATTAGAAATCTTGTTTAAGAAAATCATAACATTAAAATGAGTGAGTTAATAATGTATAAAACTTGGTAAGAGAGATAAATTAGTTTTTTGTGAAGATCATAGTGTATTTTTAATTCAAATTATAATCAATTTTATTATTTTTAAGGCTTATTGAAAATCCCTAGAAGAAATTAGTTTTTTTTATTGTTAAAGATATATATGAAAGGGTATTTGAAAGAATCTTATGAGTACAAGAGAGGTTTTAATATATAGAGAGAAAGGATAAAATCCTATGGTATGAAATAAGGCCTAGTTGTAACAATACTCTTGAAAAAGAACTATACTAATAAATAAATTGGTAAAGAAAAATGATATGTATAACAAGTCAATTATATATTTATTGGGATTGATATATTAAAGGTATTTATTGAAGACCTTGTAAGTAGGATACTTACATGAACATGTCCATGTAAGTTATAACATGACCAAAACCGAATACTATGATTATTATAAAATGCATAAAAATCATGGTACCAAAATCATATAAAAGGCATCCAAATACCTACTAAAATACATATCAAATATTATGTTCACTTAGAGTCTTTTAGAACCAATTTTAAGCATTTAATCATGGCTACAAATTGTAAAAACTCAATACAAACATGCATTTAAAACCATGTATAAATAACCAACTACCCTATAAGATATTTATTGAATTCTATGTTCTCCCATAGTTTATAATAACCATCTTTAACTGATATTAATGGTTTCAAATACATAGTGTTCAATGTAAATGTAAATTTACATCCAAAAAAATTAATTTTGAATTATTATGCATTTCCATCCATGCTTAAATCCCTAAAATTGGCTCTTAAGGACTATATATATATATAGTCCTTAAGAACCAATTTTAGGCATTTAAGCATGGATGAAAATGCACGATCTCAATATAAATGGGCACCAACGAACATAAACAATCATCAAATATATATTTCAAATGCTATATGAAACTATGAATCATCAAAAACTAATTTCAAGAATTAATCATGGATGGAGATGCACATAACATCTATGCAAATGTGCATCTACATAAATGTATAAATAAAAAATCATTCGTATCAAAACAACTACCATATAAATCCTTCATATGGCATTATATGGCCTTTAATCCAATTTATCCATGACTAAATCCATAGTTTAGTATCCTAATACTCTTGTTTTTTTGAAGACTCTTACAAATAACTAGGATATTGTTGAAACTAATCTTATAAAATGGAATTTTACATGGTGATTATATTTAACTTGTCATAATAAACTAAAACTATCAAAATAAATAAATGAAACTCATTTGGTAGGTTATACTCACCCATTATCTATCAATTAGAATGACCTAAAAAAGTTCATAAATGATAATCTCCATTACTTATAAAGTATGAAACATGAATCCAATCATTAATCTTGTAAATAAACTTTGAAAAATAACCACTGAGATCCAACTATAAACAAAATTAATGGAGAACAAATAAAAGATCAAATCCTATGTATACACCAGCAAACCAAAAATGTTAAACCCTTTTACCTTATGAAGTTTAAAATTATATATCCCACAAACTCAAATAAATGACATCTTTGAGATTTAATAATTCAATTTCCAAGATATATTTGGATATAAAGACAATTTTTTTTCTTTTTTCATCTAATAGGGTTTAAAATAAAATAAAAGAAATTTCTCTTTTTATTCACATGCTCTTGTGGATGGAATAGATTCCACCCCCAAGGATGTTTTAATAATCCTAGGGTTATTATTGAGTTGGTTATTATATAATAAATAGTAAAAAATTAAAACCCAATTCAACACTTATATACTAGAAGAGAAAAAACCATTTCTATGAGTCAAGATATCCATTTAATTTCCCCAAGTTTAAGGGTTTGCATCTACATTTAAAATAAAAAATCACTAGTTTATTTATACTCATTTTTTGTGTGTATTTGATAATAATAAACCAATTTATTGATTATAAGTTGTGGAAGAACAAAATTCCTCCTTTATATGTAAATCAAGCTCCTACTTCTTAGAAATGGCCTCTTCTTTCTCAATTAAATTTTTCCATTTTTTTCTTTTTTTTCCTTCCCTCTACTTATCTCTTTCTCCCTTTTCCTTTGTTCTATTTACCCCCCATAATAACTAGAATACCTGTCTAACATGTAATATTTTTAAGCCAAATTTTATTTGGCATGTTGAATCCCCCTTGCTTGGTGGATGCATGATATTTCTAGCTAACTTTTTCTTTCCAAAATAGTATAACAAACCCTAATTTTAGCTCATGTTCAAAACCATTTAAATCATTAACATAATTTTAATATTTTATTTTTTTACAAAATGGATTAATGGTTAGGGTTGTTTCACCATTTCTATAAATCTTGTAAGTTTTTTTAATAATTAAAATAAGCCAACAATTTTCCCTAAGTCCATTCCCTTCCTAAAATTAAATGAAACACAAAGAAATACTATGACTCCTAGGTCACCAAAAGTGGGATAAATAACATCCAAAACCAATATTGAAATTAATTTGTTATTTAAACTATATAACTCAAGAATCAAAACATTATTTTATCACTTATATAATTATTCTTTGCATATCGATTCAAACAACATACTGTAAAGGACATATCTAATTTAAGCAATTATAAATATCATAGAATAACTCACAACAAAATTAATCCAATAAAATTATTTCATTATCATGAAACCAAAGTAAACATAAAACATAAACACACAATACTATTCTATATGAGGACTTTCAACAAATTCTATAGTACTATATTCAAAAAAAATATAGTAATATGATTCATCTCATTAAATCTACATATAGAGATATAGAACATAGAAACACATACAAGTCTATGAGATTGTAATAGTAAAAATTTGTGTTTGTGATAGTAATATTATTAAAACAATATCATTTAACATACATGATTGTATGACTATATAACATCTCTTTTTTTCTTTCAAGTGCATTGATGAGTCAAGTAAATCCCTGTGCATGCATTTTTCCTATTACATATTTATGTTCAAAGTATATTTGTATTTAAAAATATGGGAAAACATGATTAAGAAAGTGTTTTATGACTAGAGTAGAAATTTTTCTTTCATTTTATTTTTAGATATTTATTTTCACAATAAATTTATTTTCGTGAAAAAAAATCTCAAAACAAAATTAGGATTTGTGTCAAGTTTAAGGGAAACCAAACTTAAAAGGTGGTGGATGAAAATTAAATTCCAGTTATTTCTTATAAAAAAATTATTAATTTTATAAAATATATGGATTAAACATAATGTATAAAATATTCTACACACTTACATATCACTTAGATTTTTACTGTAAACAATAGTTGATGGACTGAATAAAAATATATTACATGTGTTAAATTTTATTAAAATGTGTGTATTGAGATTTGATTATTTCTAAGGTTCACGCAAATTATTGGCACAAGTCTATGGTGACGAGTATAATCTATGACAGTCAAACTATTGGAAACACCTTATGATCAATTTTTAAATACATGGATCAAAAAATATTTGATCTTGCTATCATTATTATGAATTAAAAAATTAATTTATGGAGTGTATAATCCAACACATTTTTAGTATGAAAATCCACTATTCAAAACTAATATAAAGCTCTTAGTATCAAACCAAACCAAATATAATAAGCTTGTGAGAAAATTAAGCATACCTCCATAAATAGTGGTGTGAATGTATAACAAATTCACTTCCATACCTTGCCTTGTTCAAATCTCCTTGCTCTTTGTAGAAAATAAAAATGTAAAAATGTAGAAAGGAAGTTATCGGGTTGAAATTAAAGTTCCAATCATAGAAAATAAAAATGAATCCATTTATTTGCATCAAGCACTAAAAAGTATATAATGAGTTAAAAATCCTATCATTGTCATTCAACACCAAACATAAAAAAAAGTATATCAAGCAAGATTGAGAAGAAGAAAATATTAGCATTGGTATTTTTATTAAAAGTAGAAACTATTGATAGTCATCAACTCATGAAAACTTCTAATCAATGTGGAAAATATTTTAGAATTAGATTTGGTGTCACTTAGACCTCTCATCCAAATATTATCACTGTGTTTATACATTTCATTTTCAAACTCCTACATCCAAATAAATAATCAACTGCACTATATCATGAATAAAAAATGCATTTTAATTGTTACACAAGGAATTAAAAGTCAACGTAGTGTCATGATGACCTTTTATCTATTTAAATTATATGTCATCAATATCTATGACTATTATCCATATTATGTATAAAAAATATATACTTTATAAGATATATTAACAAACATACCATCAAGACAAATAAACCACAACTCAAATTCATTTGTAATTAAAGGAATGAGTGTTATACATCATTTATGTATGCAATCTAATACTATTATTTTTATATGCATGATATTTCTGAAGAAAATATTGAATGTAACTTGGACAAAACTAAAATATATTGAGAGAGATAAAATAGATAAAATCCAAGTTAAAGATCATGGATGATTATGCCTAAGAAAATCCACTTATATCTATGTCAATGACAGTTGATTAATAAAAAAATGTATGTATCCATTAAGTTTCAAGATTTGATATTTATATTTCATGGTTATTTATAAGGCCCATTCAAAATCCAACCTATCTCCTACTTATTGTGTTGCATGTTCAGAACATTTTTATGGTATTTAAATCTATCAATTCTATTTGTAAATTCTTGATATGTTTCCTTGGGTCAAATTAAAAATGTGTGATTTAGATCATTTGATCATCCATCACACATATAACACATTGAACACATATTTAATACATGATGATATTAGTTTGGATTTAAATTATATATTTAAGTTTACTACAAGCCCTTTTATTCACAATATGTAGGTCCTCTTTAAAATAAATTTCCTTTCCAAACATATGTGTGAATCATTGGATTTCCACACCATAAATACTTGGTAATAATTTACTTTATCATAAAAAATATACTATATGAGCATAATATTAATTCAAGTGAATGTTTAAATGTTTCTTAATCCATGAATGGAAACACATACTCTCATATTTAACTCTTTAAACAAAGGATCAAAGTTTGTGATGATTTTGTATTAAAGAATTAATGGTACAATTGAAAATAACTAATATTAATAATTTGTGTCTATCAACCATGTACATGTTTTATGTTTTTTTTTTTTTTTTGCCTTTTTTTTTTCTTTTTTTTGATTCACTTCTATATCTATCTACATTAAAATTGAACCATCTTTATAGGAACTTACACAAATTTTAGAAATTTTAACTACAATTACAAATCCATTAATCTTTGGGGAATATCTTAACTAAATGCACAACTAAATCTTATTTCATAGAATTGTGAAAAATAATATTCTAAATAATAATGAGATTTTTTGGATTTTTTTATTAATACATAAAAACAATGTTTGCTCTAGCACCTTAATAAATAAGAAAATATCACATAGAAAGTATCCAAAAACATATATGATATACAATCAATTCAAGTAGATACATTGGCTTTATTTATGATACTAACATAAAAATGGGCTACAACTTCACTTGCAATTAAAGTAATCTTGATACAAATGCATAATTGATAGTTATGTTTACTACAAGCGTTCCTCTTCACAATGTGTACATCCTACTCAAGAGAAATATTTTTTTCTAAGATAGATGTGGATCATTGTATTTAAACTCCATCAACATTGTGTCATTAATTAGTTTATCATAAATAGTGACTTTATATGAGCATAAGATTGATATAATTATTTATTAATGTTTGTTTAACCTTGAATGGCATCACATAGTCTCATATTTGATTTCATAAATAAAGGATCAAAGTTTTTGATGATATTTTACTCTATAATTAATGGTATGATCAAAATTTACTAATTTATAGGTTTTATATCAATCGAATATGTACATGCTTATCATACATAATTTGTAGTTCACTTTTATATCTATATTCATTAAAAATGAACCATTTTTAGATGAACTAACATAAATTGTAGAATATTTCACTACAATTTTAATTTTATTAATATTCTTGGAATATTTTAAAGGAAAGCATAACTAAGTCTTATTTCATCAACTTATTTTTAAAAATATATAAATGAGACAGATAAATTTTAGCTCTTTTCTAAATATAGAGAAATAATCTTTGTTCTAGCACCTCAATAAATAATAAAATATCACATATAATGTTATAAATATATTCTATGATTTATAAAAAATTAATGTAGATACATAAATCTAAATTGGGATATTAGCGTAGTATGATTTTTTACTAAATTATTTTAATGCAATCATGATTAGGTGTCTCAATGAAGAGATGCATCAAAATGTACAACCTAATTTTTTTTTAACATAATAAAATAAAAATAACAATTAAAATTTATTAATAAAAAAAGGAAAAATTTAAAACTTAGCCAAATTTAGCTTAAACCATGTATACACAAACACACAACCTATAGGTTTACAAAATGTGCAGTGCTACCCCAATTTTTCAAATGGGCATGATTAAACCCTTCATACATTCCCCAAAACATTTTTTTAGAATTTTCTAACTATTATCACTAATGGATAAACTTTATACATTCACCTCATGGATTTTTTTCAATCCCCTCACACTAATATATGGGTATTTTATATATCCATATAATCCCCTATTTACATTAGTTGCTCAAAAACCCACTAATTAATGAAATACATTTACTATTCTAATGCACAATAACACAACATTATCATAATGCATCAAATTATGATATTAAATTAAATTACAACAACCTCTCATTATTTAAGACATGAAATATGAAATAGTTGGAAACTTTTAATCGCTTTGGCTAATAGTTAGATCCATTCACAATTCATATGCATAACACAAGACACACAAAAAATAATCCCTTCATATGAGGAGTGTAAACTATAAATATAAGGAGTTTACATTTAGAAAAATAGATGAATATGCTATTTAATTATGTTCAATCATAGTTTATAATGTTGATATGTTACATTTTTTTAAATTGCCCTAATGTGTAAACCCAATAATGTATCATTGGTTATGATTACATTGTTTCTTTTTGAATTTGTTGAGAAATATAAGTATTTATATTAGTTAAAAAAATTTCTATTCAAACCTGGTATTGAGTTTAGTGAATGCTATTTAATATAACATTACATTGCATGTACTAATTGTAGGATGGAATTACTATCATTTGATTTGAAAACTATGTTTACACCTTGTTGATGGCTATTACCTGAATGCATTGTTTTTTGGTTGGCATTGGAAGTTTGGTGATTCATGGTACTATAATTATTTATTATTTGAGAAGTTGAGGTTTGATCCATGATTAAAACTATTGATATGAATCAATAATAAGTATTTAGCGAGTTAATTTTATTTAAGTCTATAAAAAACTATGATATGTATTATTCTATACTAACTTAGTTTAATTAAATGTTGACTATTCTTGATTTTCAATTTCTAATTAGTAAAAATTCTAAGTTAAAGGTCATCACAATATTTTATACCTCAAATCTTTGCAACATTTAATAAACCTTTCTTATGTGTTGGTATATTTTATTTATGTTGTGCATACCCAAATTACTATTTATGTTTTACTATGCTTGTCTCTAAGATAACCCTAGAAATAATATTTTGTATTGAATGAAATTTAGAATAATTTTTAAATAATGATACCCTATTCTAATATTCTTAGATATTATTTCCTAGGAATTAAAACTATAAATTGAGCATGCATTAAAGGATAAGATGTAATTGGAACTTATAATATCTAGTTAAAATTTATACATTTAGTTTCATTATTAAATAAATTATGTATTCATGATACAAAAAATCCTATGATCATGTGCATCTAACTTACTCACTTGTTCCCAAACCATTTATTTGGCTCTTTCAAAAATTAATGGAGGTTTTTTTAGGGGATTGATTATTTTTTATTGCTTGATGAGGACTATAATATTAAATATATTTATTTATTTAAAGCCTAAAACATGTCATATTGATTTCATATTACATTTAAGTGTCAAATTATATAACAATATTATTAAGGAAATAAGGGGGTCTATTGTGTTAGAAAATCTCCATTTATTATTTTTCTTTTAATCTGTTAGAGGTTTCTTACATATACTTCCATTTTTTCATACCTTTATGTCAACCTATCTCAAACTATAACCTATAAAATATATTTACAATTTATTCAAAAAAATATTTGAATTATTTTGAGTAGCCTACATATAGCTCCATGTATTGCATCATGGCACATAATAGGAATCTATTTTTCCAAACAACAATGAAAGTACTTATATATTTTTAATTTAAATTATTGCTTCATTCAAATACAAAAATATTATATAAAGTATCTGAAGTTTGAATAATATAGAAGAATTAAATAAAATTCTATTACATTTTAAATAGATTCATATTGTCCACATCTCATCAACAATGATGATTTGCATTTTTTTCAAAAAAAACATATCAGGAACTTGAATTTCACGTTACTTAGTGGGTTTTTATTTAAAATTAATGATCCAAATAACATGTAAAGATAATTATTAGAATATTTCCATCTTATATTTATTAAAATAAAATATTATAGATGATTGTTTTCTTTTTTAACAAATTATAGACATTTCAAAGAAGGCTCTAAAACCAAATTATAGAAAAATATTGACTTTGGGGTTGTATGACTTATCATTTTTTATGCACAAAACAAAATATATGTTAAGAGAATAAATTAATATTTTATGATATAAAATATGTCATACTATGTTCATGAAAATTGCACAAAAATTTTGAAGGTGGCATTGTAATCCTTTTTCACATTGAAATTTTGTCAATGATAGAAGACAATCATTTGAGTCTACTCCTTCAAGCCCTGAATTACACAAATTCAGATTTCATGTTTATTTAGGGAAAAATATATTCTAAGACTTTAAATATAAATATAAATAAAATGGATGAGGTTTTTTTAAAGGGACATTTGGAGATGATTTTTCAAATGTCAACATGTGTTCATTGATTATAATTTTAAAAACTATTTGGTTACGAAATAAAAATTTAAAGTGAGTTATGTTCCTTCAAGTAGGTATACTAGAAATGAAAGTTATAAATAAAATAAGGATTGGAGAATCAAAATAATTTTTATCTTCACATTCTTGGGATAAAGAATAAAATGCAAGTGAACAACTGTGAAACACTATTTAGAAAAGTTAAATATTAAAAATGTGGTTATAAATTCGCTAGATGATTATTTCAAGTGTATTTATTGATTAGAAACTATAATTTTAATAACATGATCATCAATTTCATATAAATAAATTTCAAATTATTTCAAATGTAGTCCAATTTATTTCAAATTTATGGATTTTAAATAAGAAATACATTGTTGTTGTTTCATTCAGTTTATTTATAATGAGCCTAATTTATCTCAAATATCTTGGTTTAACATAAAATATTTATAAGACCAAATTAGTCTAAATTATTTTTAAAAAAGCTAGATTTAATTGGATATTGCTTATTTATTCTAAAATAATCTTATTTATGATAAAATTCAATCCAAAACATTTTAAAATTATTTCAAATATACTTCAATTTATTTTAAATATAATCTAGTTGATTTTAAAACATAGTCAAATTTATTTCAAATATATTGATTTTAGATTGGAAATACTTTACCCTGATTTCAAATCCATTTAATGTTTGCACTTTATTTATAATGAATATTGGTTGGAAATAATTTGGACTTATTTAAAAAAATTAGATAGATGTCATTTATTTCTAATAAGTCTAAATAATTCTTAATAAATTCTAATTTATTTCTAAGATTTTTTTTCAAAATTTAGACTAATAATAAGTCCATATTATTTTAAATAATTTGGACTTATTACAAATATATTAGACAAATACAATTTATTTGTAATAAGTCCAACTAATTCTTGATAAATTTCAATTTATTTCTATTAGTTCTTCAAAAATTAGTAATAAGTTTATATTATTTTAAATTAATTGTGTTTATTACAAATACATTAGATATATGTGGTTTATTTGTAATAAATACAACTAATTCTTGATAAAATCTAATTTGTTTTTTTTAGTTTTTCAAAAATTAGACTACTAATAAGTCCATATTATTTTAAATAATTTGAATTTATTGTAAACACATTAGATAGACATGGTTTATGTTGAGGTATGATACTAATATTAGTATTAAGTTATTTATGTTGTCATTGATGTCAAATTTAAGTTAAATGTCCATGTCAAAAGTCAAAGTTGATGTCATGATTGTTGAAGTGGTGTGTGAAAAAGAAGTTTTGACTCTCTATTGAGAGATTTTTTTAAGACAACCTGGTATTCTTTCTTAATTTTGATGACATGTCAAGATCATGTTTAAGATATAAGAGAAGCATCTAGATTTAGATCTAAGTATTAAGGAGCATACAAAGTAATCACATGGGTTAACAAGTCCTTGTATTCTACATAAGGTCTTGGTATAAATTTTTAGTATGAAAAAGATCATAAAGTCTATTAAGAATGTACTTGCCTTCAAAAAATCATATTAAAATAATGACATCATTGAGAGCTAGTTTGTTTGTGTCCAAACTCTAAGTACTAGATATCTTGAGTAGCCTAGTCTAGCTCTGTGAAGAAGATGTATGAATGAAGTATAGTAGTTTTTTTTTTTTGGGTCATTAAAGGCATGATTAAATTTTTATAATATATGTGAACATAGGAAATATGAAAATAAGCCTTCAAGTGAGTTCAAAGGTCAAGTTTGAAGCTTAGCTCTTGCATGAAGAGGCCTAGTGAAAAGACACAGGCTTGGTGACTTAGTATGTTGAGCTATATGAGACTTGTATAAGCAAGGTTAGTAGTGTAAGATAATATTTTGATTTTTTATGAAATGGTTATTAATTTTTTTAATAATAAAATAGGTTTTAGGTTGTGTTCATATTCTTGATAGGACTGGTAGTTCAAGGCATGGTGTGCAAAGAGACCTAGTATAGTCTAATGAGGGGTCAAGTTCACTTTAAAAGGTTTTAGAGATCTTTCAATAATTTGAATAGGTGTGATGGATTATGTTAAGAATTTTTACCAAGTTTTAATTCATATCCTATATGTTAAATAAATAAATTTAGTGGTAAGGTTGACTGTGTGCACATAATGAGGTGTTCCAGACTCAAGAAGAAGTTTCTCATGCTCGTTGGGATGTGAAACATTAAAATGAGGTCCTAATAACTTAATTGTATTTTTTTAAGGTCCATATATTTATATTATTGGCATTGTTTTTATATTTTAGGGTCAATCTTTTATGAATGATTACTAAGAAGGTAAGGTAGTCAAAACCCTCCTAAAACCTTAATAAAGACCCTATAGAAAAGATCTAATAGGTTATGGATGATAATTAAAATATTGATCTAATTTTAATTTTTCAAAATTTAGAAGACTATTAAAGTTTTTTTCATGTGGTTTTTTTTGTCTTGATAGTTATTAGAAGCTATAGTAAAATCTTTATTTTTAGGGATTTTGGTGTAGCAGGCATGGTTGACTAGGTCAAAGAATGTAAATAGATGGTAGATGATGTGTAAGACTTATATTTTATGAAAATTAATTTTTTTGAGTAGTTTTATTATCAAATTTTTGCTAAAATATTCATGTAAGTTAGCATATCACTAAACTAGCCTAATGAGTACAATAGTGAGAAAACTAATCTAGAATGAGAATGAAATTAGGGATTGGTTGTAGAGAACTATGGATGGACCCTATGGAATTTGGTAGTTATTAAATTGATATGAATACTTTCCCATTGTTTTATATGATTTTATTATTCATATACTCAATCAAAATGTCATCATCAAATTGGTATGTCTAACATAGTGAAGTCTGTGTAGAGTGACATAATGAGATTGGTTTGTAAGACCAATATTGATATATGACCATGAAATATATATTTTAAGAGATGATATAATTATTATTAAGGTTAAAAAAACCCCATTTTAATATCACATAATTCTTCCCATAATTTTTCTTTAACTTGATTTTCTTGACTATGTTTTTGGTGTTACAGGTAACTTTCTATGTGTGTGTGTGTGTGAAACTATTGTTTTTGAGTAATTTTTGCTAAGTTTAAGGATAAAATGATATTTAAAGTGTTATAAATGAATAATAGGATCATTTTAATTTAATTATATTCATTTTATGTCCCTTTTAAATCTTGGAGATTCAAATGATTTTGATTGTGTGTTGATAGTTTTGGGTGTTTCTGAGTAAGCCTTTTGCAAAAGTATTTATGAAGCCTTTTAGCTTGTATGGTGATGAAAAAAATATTTTTAGTAAGTAGTTTAAGAAATAAATATCCTATATATACTATTTTATACATGCTTTATGTGTCAAATCTATGTATATGGTTCAAATTTTCAAGATAGATTTTCAAGCAGAGAGAAGGGCTAAAGGCAAGTAGACCTAATTGGATGGTTTAAGGTGTGAAATGGACCAAATGTTGTTGGGGGCCCAAGGTGAAATTATAAATGGTATATTGGATTAATTTATTAATTTTTTCATCCATTTTTTAAGAAAATAAGTTTTATTAAGGGTCAAAGTGTTAATGTGTGGATAAGATAGACCTAATTGCATTAGGTTTCCATTAAGCCTAATAGTGGATTTGGTCCTTATGGAATTTGATCAACTTATTTATTTTTTGTTTCACTTATTAAACTTGTTTATTTATATATTTTAATCACAATATAAGTATTTTTAGGTCCTTTTTGGACTAATATAGGTATGAGAAAGAATCAAGTACAAAGTCAAGGCCTAATAAACCTATTTTGACTAGTTAGAGAATTGAGTTATTAAGCAAAGTAGATAGTATTTTGGATAATAGGTTAAGGCATTTAAGATTATAATATATCTGATATTCAAATTACACTAGTATCTAACTATTTATCTATAGGTTTTGAGCAAAGTCATTTGACCTAATTCTATCAAAGAGGGCAAATTAAGCAAGAAGGTCTAAGAGGTTGTTTGAGTGAGATTGAAAGGAAAAGAGTGAAAAATAAGGTTTCAATATATATTTGAGGTATAAATAGGTGTTATAATTTTATAAAATATTATAGGTGACTTATTTTTTTCTAATTTACCTAGGGTTTTGGATCCTCCTTGCAACATAGTTCTTGCAGAAGACTAGTTGAGTGGGTGTTTCACTAGGTAGGGTTTGGAGTTCATTGTGAAGTTGGTGCTTCAATAAAATTTGAATCTTATCATTATAGAACTCTATTCCATGTGCATGGTTAAATGTTATTTATCCCCCAATAATTTTCCCCACATATCTCCTATGTTCTCTTGTGATATTCTTATGTAATTATTTTTTTATGCATTGATCTTTTATGTGAATGAATGATTCATAGAATGATGAATGGAATTCAATAGATTTTTTTAAGAAAATAATTCACCTATAACCTATAAATATCTATTTATAACATTTTTTATCATATCAAGGCCTTTTAATTAGGTCTTACAACTCAAATGATATTCTAAGCAAGCAAAGATGGATGCTCAAGCACAAGGTAGTTTTTATATAAGCAAAGAGCCATTGTTTAATGAATCAAATTATGACTTATAGAGTGTTAGGATAAAGGAAATTTATGATGTATCAAGGTCATTATTTTTTCAAATTATTTTTGGATGGATATACTAAACCCCTTATTCTACCTATAAATGCAATAGGCAAGAAGGCTAGTGATAATAACTCTAAAGTAATGAATGGTATTATGTGTGGTCTACCAGAAGTAAAATTGTGAAAGTAATGCATTGTATGTTTTATAAATAAATGTGGGACAAGTTGAATAATATTCATGAGGGAGAATCCAAGGCAAAATTGTCCAAGTTTAAAACCCATAAAAGATAATTTAAAAGTCTAGAGATGAATGAAAATGAGACCATTAAAGCCTACTTGTTGAGGCTTGATGATGTGGTCAACATCATAAGAGGTTTAGGATAATAATTGAAAGAGTCTATTGTTGTTCCAAAATTCTTAAGGTCTCTAACTCCCAAATTTGATTCTAAGCTATGTACCATTTAATAAATTCAAGATCTAGAAAAATTAGAGATGGATGGACTTCATGGAACCCTAATAGCCTATAAGATGAGGATAAGTGAAGGAAGACCTGAGCAAAAGGAAGTTGAGATCAAGGCATAAAAGAATCCAAAAGAGAAGAATTAAAAAGGTAATAAATTCATAAATAATGATGAATCTAATATTTATTATGATGATTTAATATCTATGATTGCAAGAAAGTTGAAGACAAGTTCAAGGAAATACAAGGGAAAGATTCCTTTTAAATACTTTAATTATGAAGAGGTTGGACACTTTACCAACAAATGTCCTCATAAGAATAAGATAAATGAGTATGTAGATCATGATTATTATGAAAAGTATTATATGTTTGATAAGAGTATTAAACACTTTAGAATATATGACAACAAGAAATGATTATTCAAAAATAAAAGAAGTCTCTACACCAAGGAGGATTGTAGTTCATATAATGATAATGATATAAGTGTATCAAAAAGTGGTCATGAAGGTGATGGTCCTAATTTTAATGAGGTTGTCTTCATGGATGAAGAAGAAAACTAATCAAATCTAGAATAATCCATATAGATCGGAGGTGTTGTTGGTGATTCAGATGAAGGAGATGAGGTAGATTTTGAGGCTGAGTTGATGAATACTCTAGAATAATTTAAGATGGTCATGAAAATGATTAGGGTGACAAAGTGCCTTATCAAAGACTATGAGGAGGAAATCAAATTTTTTGAAGCTAGACTAAGTAACAACTCTAAGGAATAATAAGAAATAATCAAATAGGTGGAGAGTCAACATGAAATTGTGACTATGGGACTAGAAGAAAAAAGAAGAATAATGTGTAAGGTTGTAGATGAAGTGAACTCATTAAGAGTTGAATTGAAATAACCATCAAATAACGTCAAGTCCTTTGTGAGGTTTGAAAATAGTACCAATTATCTTGACAACATTTTTATTATTCAAAAGACTTTCAATGATAAAATAGGCCTTGGCTTCATTAGAGATCAAGAGAAGGACATTAATGTGATAAAAAAGGCCAAAGATCAACCAAAGTATGAGGGTAATGATAGAATAAAAGACAATACTATCAGGAAATCTAACAACATAAGGTATGTTAATCCTTTCAGTGCCTATTATTATTCATGTAACCAATTTGGTCATAGAGCAAGGAATTATATAGGCCCATTAAGAATGAATTAGCATGAAAATATGAGGAAAATGATCAAAAAAAAGGTATGAGCTATGGTTTGTTTCAATTTAGAATGATAACATGTTTTAACTATCTTAAGGTTTGTCATATTTCAAATTACTATAAAGATGACTTCTCAAGACAAGATAATAAGTTTGAGGATTATAGAACATAAGAAAGAAATATTAAGTGGAAACCTAAGGTAGGTAAGGTTGATAACCAGTTTTCAAGTCTAGGTGGACTATTTGCCATGGTAGAACAAAATCAAGATGAAAATGAGTACTAATAATTTTCTCTATCATCTTAGTTTGTTAATGAAGGAGTAAATACCAATGGATAAAGATGGAGTGTTTCTCAAAAAAATATTGAGAAGTGAAAGCTAGAAAGATAGATCAAGAATAAAAAGATCATGAAGGAAGTTCAGTCCTACAATGACATGGAGATCTAGGAATTCCCTGAACTTATGTTATTCTATTCTCTATAGAAGAGGTGAATCCATTAGGATTTATGGAGGAACTCAACTATAAATCAATAAGCATGAGGAATGCTTGGTCATAGGGGGAGTTTTGTGGTCTTATGAGACCTTTAGATTAATTTTTTAGTCAAAGAAGTCTTTTATAGGTGTGATCACAATAAATAAATCAAAAAAAGATTGTATGATGACTTGATCAAACCAAGTCATAGTCTTGAAAATGTCTTGAATTTTCATGGAGATAAAGGTATTAAATCATGTATCATGAGTACGTATGTTTTCAAAATTCCAAGGATCTAATAGCTTCCAAGAAGGTGAACCTTTATCATTAATGTCAAAGGGGGAGAAAGTTCATATTTCAAAGAACAAGTATTGAAGAAGATCCATATTGAAGGAAAAAGAATGATGCACTATGATTAAGAATGTTTTAAATCAATGACAAAGAGGGATATTTTTGAGGTATGTTACTAATGTTGGTATTAAAGCATTGATGTTGTCATTGACGTCAATGTTAAGTTGAATGTCCTTCATGTCAAAACTCAATGTTGATGTCATGATTGTTGAAGTAGTTTGTAACAAAGAAGTTTTGATTCTCTATTGGGAAATTTTTTGAAGGCAACCTGGTATTCTTTATGATTTTTTATTACACTTAAAAATAATGTTCAAGATACAATGGAATCATATTGATTAATATCTAAGTACTGAGGAGCATACAAGGTAAGCACATGGGTCAACAAATCCTTGTATTCTATACAAGGCTTTGGTACAAAGTTTTAATATGATAGAGATCATAAATTATATAAATAATGGACTTGTCTTCAAGAAATAATGTTCAAAGAATGAAATAATTGATAAATATATTATTTGTGTCCAAACTCTAAGTACTATATATCTTGAGTAGCCTGGACTAGCTCTGTGAAGAAGTTGTATGCATGAAGAATAGTAAAGATTTTATGTTTTGGGTCAATATATGAATGAGTTATGTGTTATAATCTATGTGAACATGGGAAATAGGCAAATAATACTTCAAATGAGTTTAAAGGACAAGTTTGAAGCTTAGATCCTGCATGAAGAGACCTAATGAAAAGATATAGGCTTGGTGCATTAGTAAGTTGAGCTATATGAGACTTGTATAAGAAAGGTTGGTAGTTTAATATCATATTTTTATGTTATATGACATGTGCATGAAGTTTTTAATAGTACAAGTGGTTTCAATCTATGTTGATAGTCCAAATAAGACTGGTAGTTTTAGGCAACATTTGTAAAGAGACCCAATATGATCTAATGATGGGTCAAGTTCACTTTCCAAGGTGTCATAGGTCTTGAGAGAATTGAAAGAGATGTGAGGTATTTTTAAAGCATGTTGACCAAGTTTGAAGTCATATCCTATAAGATAAAGCAATAAATTTAGTTTTAAGGTTGATTGTGTGCATAGAATGGGGTGTTACAGACCTGAGAATAATTTTTTCATGCTCATTAGCATGTGTAACCTTTGTTGAGAGATAAATGATATGAAATTAGAAACAACCAGTGCATAAAATTTCAAATTACATGATAATAATATTTATGTTCTATTCTCTATTCTCAATCAGTTGAGAGTGTTTAGAAATATATAGGATTTAGGACATCCTATTATTAATCTAAACTCCATATAAAATTTCAACTACAAAACCACACTATTATCACTCAAACCTATTTATGTGAGTTTCATTTAACAACAAAATCACACACAAATAATAATATAAGTCATACACAATTAATAATGTTTCACATAACTCTACCTCAACATTCACCCCCTTGTAAACATTATTAGTGTTATCATATACCTCCTCAATGTGAGTATGGGGAAAATATACATCTTCAAGAATTGGCATGAATATAATCATTTTCCAATACATACTTTAGGTTTACATACTACTATCTGAATCTCGTTGTCTAGATCTTATTTAACATGACCACTACTATGCAAAGGAATGCATCCCACATTTACTCCATGTGATTGCAATAGACATGTCCTTGGCTGATCATCTTCATAAAAAAGTAAGGTAGTCAGAGGATTTTTATAATTAACTACCCTCCTATACAACTATTTACCACATTCTATTATATCCAAACTCTCCCTTATCTCCAAATAGTAGATTTGTTTAAAATAAGTAGGGAAATGAAAACACACACAACTCAAAAAATGAAAATATCATGATAAACCAATCCTCATTAATATATGATGCAACCTCTATTTATGTCTGTTACCACCCAAACAAAAACAACATAGATGGTTTTCACTACCACTGAAGAATCATCCATGGAATTATATATTTTTTTGTAGAGCACACCATACATGTGAACATGTATGTCCTTCTATTCTTTATTCAAACACACACACAAGTCCCCAAATCATTTTTGGCTCCATCTCTAGTGACTGATGATAGGTGTAAAAAGTCTCCATCCTCTATGTATCCTCTATCCTAGAGTATGTCACTACTCACTCAAGTGATATCTTGATGAAGCTCATTATTTGTTTTGGGAAAATCCCCCTCACAATGTGGACATCACGTATAAGTGAAAATACATCCGAAAGGCAAAAATTTTTATTTTTACAATTTTTGACATTCAAAAAAGAGTTTACAATTTAAAGTTGTTTGATATACATAATGAATAAAATATATATGTGGACCTATTTTATAAAATCTAAATATCAATAATGACACCTAAGACCTAAAATATAAGATGCCCTCTTTTTCTTTTTAAAATTTTTGACAATACATAAAAAATAAATTTTACTGTATATATTTTGACACAAATTTTTAAAATGACTTATAGCAACTTGACTCCAATTGATTCCATTATAACATTTAATAATATTATACACATAAGGAACTATTTAAAAATGAAAACCTAAAACAAATAAATTCTAATTATTGACCAAAGACATTTATCAATAAAGGTTTAATTAAAATAATTAGCAAATACTAGTATAATATCAATTAACTAAAAGACAATCAATATACTAAAATAAATGGGAAGATACGACTTGAATATACAAAGATAGACCTAGAACTATATAAAACTTGTGCAAAATATTCTTGTATCATGGCTTTGCTTCATTGAGATGCATAAATTTAGGCTTGAGATTAAAACAAGACTAATCAACTTCAAATAAAAATTTAATAACAACTAACCATGACATGACTTGCATACATAGATGGCATGGAAATTTGATTTAAGCTTTCTATTCGTAGTGTGAACTGAGGTTCGATGCTATATTAATCATTTACCAACACAATACATAGGTAAACCAATGAATTTTGTGTTATAAATATATTTTGATAGCTCACATTTAACACAAAATCTAAATGGATACACCATGGATGCATGGAAAGCTTGAGAGTTGGGATAAATATTTAATTGGTAATAGGAGTTCATTGCATGAGTAGTTTATAGGTGCATGGAGTAGATATTTATTTTATAGCTATCTTCAATAGGATATCTGATGATATATGTTTTATAGAAGATGATTTTAAGAATATAAAAGATAAAAAATAATGATTACTAGGTGTATGAGCCTAGAGACTATCTCAATGCATAGACCAATAATAATGGATATAGATTGTAGGATTACAAATATTTCAATCTAAAAACATTAACAGATGTCATAGATTTGTTTGATGTTATGGAATGTAGATTTGGTAGAGTCTACATGATACATGATGCTAGTAGATTACGTATTGCTAAATTCTATTCATTTGGTGTAGAATATATGAGGTTAAATGTTGAAGCCATATGGAAGGTTTGATGCTGATATGATGTAAAGCTGATCTTCCTTTGTGCCTGATAAAAGCTTAATATCCATATCACTATTGTTAAATGATAAAAAATTCAAACATAAAAATGGACCTTATATAATTATAAAACTAACAGAGTAGATGTTTAATTATTTCCTCCTCTATAGGGGTGAGATAAAATATAAAACCAAATTCCCCTTAAAACTTCACTATGCCATCATAGGCAAGATTTTAAATAGCTTTGATACCACTATTGAGAGCTCAAAGAGCTGAACTTAGAAACAACCAATACACAAAATTTCAAATCACATAATAATAATAATAATAATAATAATAATAATAATAATAATAATAATAATAATAATAATAATAATAATAGTAATAATAATAAGAATAATAATAATAATAATATTATTATTATTATTATTATTATTATTATTATTATTATTATTATTATTATTATTATTATTATTATTATTATGTTCTATTCTCTATTCTCAATGATTCATAAGTGTTTAAAAATATATAGGATTTAGGATATCCTATTATTAAACTAAATTCCCTATAAAATCTCAACTACACAACCACCATATTATCACTCAAACCTATTTATGTGAGTTTGGTTTAACAACCAAATCTCACACATACAATAATAAAAATTATATGAAATTGATAATTTTTCACACAACTTTACCTCAAAAACCTTTTCATTATGTCTTGAGCACTTCATCATAGCTGGGGAAGGTCCCTGGATTTAATTTCTTGGTATTGGTTTTGGATTTGAGAGGAAATCTTTTATGAATGATTACTAAGAAGGTAAGGTGGTCAAAACCCTCCTAAAACCCTAGCAAACACAGGATAGGAAATATTTAATAAATTATTGATATAAATGGTCCTATTGACCTAATTTTATGTTGATAACATGTAAAGGACTCTTAAAGGTTTCCTTAGGTGGTTTTGGTTTGTCTTGATAGTGAGTAGAAGCTATAGGGAAACCCTTGTTTTAGGAATTTTAGTGTAGTAGGATCAAAACATAAAAATGGATATAATATGATGTGTAATAATTATATTTTATACCTATTATAATTTTTTAATTAGGTTACTGACTAAAAAATTTCTAAACTTGTCATGGAAGTTAGCCTATCTCTAAATGGGCCTAATGAGTAGAATAGTGAGAAAATTAGTTGAGAATGAGATTAGGTATTTGTTGTAGAGAATTACGGATGGATCCTAAGTCATGGGATAATTATTCAAGACTTATCCATTATATCCCCTTGGTGTATAATTTTTTATGATGCCTATGCTCAAGTAAAATTTTGTAATCAAACTAGTCTATCTAACATAATGAAGTCTGTGTAGAGTGACATAGTGAGATTAGTCTGTAAGACCAATATTGATATATGACCATGAAATATATATTTTCATAGATTATATAAGGGTGATAAATTTTCAAAAAAACCAATTTTAATATTAGATAAGCATTCCCATAGATGTTTTAGGACATGATTTTCTTGAATATGTTTTTGCTACTATAGGCAACTTTGTGTGTGTGTGTGTGTGTGTGTGTGTGTGTGTGTGTGTGTGTGTGTGTGTGTGTGTGTGTGTGTGTGTGTGTGTGTGTGTGTGTGTGTGTGTGTGTGTGTGTGTGTGTGTGAAAATGTTGTTTCTGAGTCATTTTCCACTAATTTGAAGTATAAAATGATATTTAAGGTGTTATAAAGGACTCATAGGATAATTTTAATGTATTTTTATTAATTTTAAGTCCATTTTAAAGCATAGAGAGTCAAATGATTTTGACTATGTGTTGACAGTGTTTGGTGTTTCTGAGTAAGCCTTTTACATAAGTATTTCTAAAGCCTTTTTCCCCATATGGTGAAGACTAGAGATTTTTGTGAAGTATTTTAAGACATACATAGCATATATATATAATTTTTTTCATGTTTTATGTGTCAAAGCTGTTTATATGGTTCAAATTTGTAAGAAAAACTTTTAGGCAGTGAGAAGGCCTAAAGGCGAGTATACCTAATTGGAAGGTTTAAGGTGTGAAATGGACCAAATGGAATTTAGTACCAATGGTAAACTTATAAAGGGTATATTTGAGGCATTTATGAAGTTATTCATGCATTTTTTGAGATAATAAGTGTTCCTAAGGGTTAGAGTGTTAACATGTGGATAAGACAAACCTAATTACATTAGGTCTCCATTAGGCCTAATGGTGGATTTGGTCCTTATGGACTATGACCAACTTATGTATGTTTTGTTTTAGTTATGAAACATGTGTAGTTATCTATTTCAGTAATAATCTAGTTAAGTTTATTTCCTTTTCCAACCAAGATAGGTATGATAATGAATCACATATAAATTCAAGGCCTAATAAGCCTATTTTGACTAGTTAGAGAATTGAGTTATTAAGTGAAGGAAATAGTGTTTTGGGGAATGTGTTAATGGATTATATATCATATGATAGTTTATATTCGCATGAAATGAGTATATAAATATTTTTTATAGGTTTTTAGCAAGGTCATTTGACATAATTTTTCCAAAGAGAGGGTTAATTGAGCGAGAAGGTCTAAGAGGTTGTTTGAGTGAAATTAAAGGGTAAAGAGTGCAAAATAAGATTGTCATCTATAGTTAAGTTAGCAACAAGTGTTATAAGGTGATCAAATATCAGATGTATCTTCTTTGGTGCTGTGTTACATAGGGTTTGGAGCTTCCTTTTAAGATAGAGCTTGTAGAACACTAGTTAAGTGGGTGTTTAACTTGGTAGGGGTTGGATCTCATTGTGAAGTTGGTGCTTCACTAAAATTTGAATCTTATAATTATAATAGTATAGTATATGTACATGGTTTAGTGGTTTTTATCCCCCAATAAGGGTTCCCACATATCTCTTATGTTCTCTTGTGATATGCTTGTCTATTTGTTTATTTATGCATTGATATTTTATGTGAATGAATGCTTCATGAAATGATGAATGGAATTGAATAGATGTTTTTAAGTAATTGATTCAACCCCATCTCACTTGCTACTTTAAAATGTTTATTTGTAATAAGTACAAAAAATTCTTGATAAATTCCAATTTATTTATGATAGTTTTTTAAAATTTGGACTGCTAATAAGTCCATATTATCTAAATTAGTCATTTCAGGTAGTTATGACATTATCCCTCCTTTATCCATTGAATAACTCATCTTCATAAAAAAATCATTTGTTATCTCATTCCTCATTCCTCATTTAAAACATGTCATCTCTCCATCAATCTAATCCTCAAGATCTTTCATAATTCAATATTATATGCACCTAATTTGAAGGTGATATCATCCTCAGAAGATATATTTACCAAGTGTTTATGGTATCAATAGTAACAATCAACAT
Organism: Torreya grandis; assembly: GCA_037957365.1. NCBI lineage: Eukaryota > Viridiplantae > Streptophyta > Pinopsida > Cupressales > Taxaceae > Torreya > Torreya grandis. Next base: position 462,679 of record JARHVA010003557.1, read on the forward strand.
CGACTTCATGATAATCAAGCCAAGTCACAACCTAATTGTTGGTCTTTCCCAAATTCTACTAACATTCAACACTATCTAATTCGTTATGGTCTAGGTGATGGGATAATAACATAATCATGATAACAAATAAAGGAAGGTGATTTTGGGAGCTCTACTAACCTAGTAAAAATGTAAAGGATATCACACCAAGATATGAAAGGTGGATAAAAAATGACTTGGATAAATCCTTAAACACCAAAGTTCCATAATCCAAGGCATTCAAAAGGAAAGGTGACCATGACATCCCCTCCTCGATTACCTCTCACCTTGAATCCATTAAAGAAATTTTATATAAATCACTATATGACATTTCAATAAGGCTTTCGATAAGTGTAAATTTATTATGAATCCCATCTCAACGTAGGTTAAAGAAAAGACCCTGCTAGTTGTCTCTTTGATGTTTAGAAGATTTAAAAGGAAAGGAGCTAATAAAAATATACATCTTCACCTTATCAATGGACATTTTTAGATGATTTATAATTTTAGTAACTCTCTAGTTCCAATTTCAAACCACATTATTCTATTAGGTTTAAAATTGACAGTGGATCTTCTTATCTCAAAGTACAACATGTGATTAGAATTTTTCAAATAATTTTTTTGGGTTATCATGGGTAAGGACACACTCAGTGAATTTTATTATCATTTGAAGACATTCCTAGACTGATATGATGTAACTATGTCTAAGAAGAAATAAATTTTAAACTTTATGATTGTAATCTTGTTGTTACTTATACTACATACTTTAATCTTTATTTCTCCTTGACATTTCCTCTAGTATATTCTCTTTTTTTTCTTGTTGTATGTAATACATGAATTTATTAATTTATTAATGTATTCATATGGGTGAGGGCCCCCATATAACCCTTTTAATGAGTAAAAATACTTATCTTTTATAGAATGGGCATGTGCCCATTCTCCATAAGATAAGAATATTGTCTTCTTAGATTCCTAAGTGATAATATTATTATATTTTGTAGAATGGGACATATTATATTCCTAAGTGATAATATTATTATTTTGAGTATAATGAGAAATAATACTATGGCAAATTTATTTAAATTTTTTAATAAGTTTTATTGCATTAGTATTAAGTATATAGATTTTTCAATTAATAAATCCTTGTTATAAGTTGATCATAGTATGGTAACCATAAGTTACATGGGAATTATCTCATAGGTTAGTTCAACATAAATTACTTAATTATGCATAGTTACATAATGAAACAAACCTATACTTATAACACATGAATTATAAATAAAATCATATGTGATTTAATTATCATTAATATATGAAACACAAAAATATTTGTATCAATCTAAATTAAAGTTATTAGGATATTGGATAGTAGGATATATTCATTATAATTCATTGTTGAAACTAAATAAAATACAAAATATCCATATATATTATTACAATTATATACATGTTTTTTCTTTGTGCATATACATTTGTGTCCATTTCCATGGGATGCCAAAAAGTATAGTCTATGCCATGAAAGATGTCTATGGATGTCTAAAACCATAATATCATCTTAAGCTTGCACAATGTTTCCTTTAATACATTAGATAGTCTAACTAAGAATATCACTAATAATACAAATGGATATGGGTTAGATTAACGTGACATAATAAGAAATTGGCACGTGGATCTAATTGAACCCAAATTTTAATAAGAAAATATTGTGGAACAAAATGAGATATGATGTCATTCTCAACCCATGATATATATAGTATTATAAGAAATGAGATCAGTGCTATGGATTACTATTCTCAATGACTATATATCCATTTTATACTAATGATATGATTTAGATTTTATATAAATAGTAAACTTTATTTAGGTTTGGGCCTATTTAAATCTCATCAAAATAGATAAAGTATGTTGAATAATTCTAGAGAAAACATGTGATTTTTTTAATCGATGTTCCATCAACCATCGTCAAGATGAGAGTGAAAATTTTAGTTATATTGTAAATTAAGGTTACCATTTAAAAAGATGAAAAATTGAGTGGAAATAATATATTATTATTAATAGATTAATTATTCAACTTAATAGGATAAAAAAGTTATTTATATTTACAAAAACAATAGCCTTTGTTTATATATTCAATAAAAATTGCAACTATCAACTAAAAAAATTATTCAAATTACATATAAATATGCAACTTAGTCAACAATGTTTTATAAGTACCAATCACTTTTGTACTTCAAAATAATTCCATATCAATATAAAATTTAACCAAATTACATTTTTTATATAAATTTCTATAAAGAAAACTATTACGTAATATTATCAATGTAACTCAAACAAAGTCACTAATTATTGTTTTCTATGTTTCCAAAGAACAAAACATATTTGGGTATGGCCCCAGATCATATAACCATGTAATTAAGTGTGTGACTATTTTCCTGACATAATGCAGTCTACCATCAAATTACTAGCTTGGAGGCAATCTAAATAAAAAACATATTTTTTATCACAAACAAAGCATGTTTTCTCACCTATTATGAGTAAAATTGTATATGTACCATACAAGTACATGTACATTTTTCACAATATATTCCATGTTTTTAATATATACTAAAATAATAATTCCTTTCTTAGATATGATAAATTTATTGCTAATTTTGCACTATGATATCCCCCACATAAATATAAATTAAAATTCTCGTAGTTATTCAATATGTTGAATAAAAACATGTTGTACTCTTGAGTTCAAGTAAGTAAACCAAAACCCAATATTGAAACAATTCCTTGACATATTCAATAAGTCAGAGCTTAATTTAGGACTAAAGTATTGATAACAAGATAATTAAAAATCTAATTGTTTATTGACTATCTAAATTTAATAGGCCCTAGAACTCCAAATAAAACTCCTAATGATAATATCAACAAATTCCTTCCAAGTGGAATGATACATAAAATAGTAAACTCATACAAGAATTAATTTTCAATATGATGAGTTATTAATATTTTATTAAAATAAAGTTATTTCAATTATTATGATATTTTATGTTGAACAATAAACCAATAATGAACTTTAAATATTAATAAGTTGTTTATGATAAATTCGTAGTTACAAAAAAAATTTGGAAGAAACTCAAAAAAAAAATGTTTTGTTAAAAATCGTTTTTAAATAATACATGTTTATCAAAAATTTGTGATTAATTAGAAAAAACTAAAAACTTATAAAAAAATTCTATACAATATAATTTATTTTGTATAAATATAAAGTATATTTGATAAACCTATTTTATAGATAACCCATGTATAAATGAAAACTTATAAATATAAATATTAACATCCAATAGTAATACAATTTTAAAAATGCTAAAAAAAATTAGTTTTTATAATCAGTGTAAACTCAATTTCATTTATTACTTGGTTTAACACTTAACGTAGATAAACTTAGAGCTTATTTCAAAAAAATATTACATCATCTACATCCGCAATAAAGTCTAGTTGTGTAAATAATGTCTCCATAAGCCATTCTCCATTTCTAAAATATTTTTTAGAAGAAACCTTCATTGAAATAATACAATTTTATTGGGGTATACCTCTATTTAGTGACTAAACTAAAATAGTACTTACACAATTAAAAGGAATTCTAGGTTCCTTCCAAATCAAGTCTAAATTATTAATATATATTTTTGCATTTTTAACAATGCTTAGAACTTGAAAAAACAAAGGACATGCATCCAATTTAGAATTTAGTATTAGTTTAATTGTAATTTTCTACACATTGACCTATGTATTAGATAGACCAAAATGTTATTTGAAACTATGTGGACACAATCATAAAAATAAATTCAAAATTCCTCTTGGTTTTTTTATTAACTTGTAATATGTTATTACTTCTTGAAGAATGTTTATAAATTAACAATAATTGTAAGTCAAGAACAAATATATGTTTATTTAGAGGCACTAGAGAAAATAATACTTTTGAGATCTAATTTTACATTTAATTTAATTTATAATGTAATAATAGTATTATTCTAATTAATGTTTTATCCATATTCCTAAGAATTTATTCATATTTTAAATCATATATATTCAAATCTATAAAAGAATTTAAAATTAAAATTATTTAATGTTTAACAAATATAATCAAACCAAATCTATTAGTACTTAGTCATGATTTTTTTTCAATAAATTATTATTAAGTAATAGTTAATACCTATTTATGAGCCAAGTGTGATAATTTATGATGCATGATTTTATGTATTTGATGTGTTTACCATATCCAATTGAATTTTATGTTGAATTTCATATTATTAGTTACATGTGTCATCTAGATGTTTAGTATTTTCCCCTTGAGCTAAAGTAAAGTGTTCATTTAATTCATCTACGTTCATCATATTTTGTAATGGTTAAATAATTTATACCAACATAGAATATACAAGTTTAGAATGGGATTTAAAAATTATTTAAAGTGGGTGTCTATTAGTTAGCAAATGAATGATCACCCATTCAATATTATATTATCTATTAACTTATAATCCAAAGGATTGTCTGCAACTATAAAACTAAATTAATGTATAACTAAATAATTTTTATGATATACTTATCCAACAATCTACTTACATATGGGTGTAGTAATATACTTTTTTTAATGTTTAATCACCATATTATTATTTGGATTTTCCACTATGAATATGATTCAGTGAATTTCTATTTAAAATGTTGCATTTGAGCATCCACAAATTATTTAAAAAGAGGAGGATTCTATTTTGCATCCTGATAAAATGTGCTAATTTATTTTTTTTAAATTATCTTAGTTGAAAGGATGTTACAATAACACAATACCAATATCATTGTTCTCACAATTTCCAAGGTCTCATTGTGTGACCAATCAAGTTTTATTCCCACTTATTCATTGAACATGTACTTGTAATCATGGAAACCTTAAATTATTGAGGTCACTCGAACCCATATTCATCATTTAAAATACTATAACATCCTTTAAAAATTATTTCATTATTTTATTTATCCTTTTTCATGTAGACACATATAAATTATGAATCAATTAAGATTTGATCACTAGAATAAAAAATATGCACACATAATTCATTGTACTAAACCTAATTTAAGAGAGTATATCGATAATATCAGTTTATGTGCCATAAGTTATAATGTTGAAGAAATATGTAATAACATCCTTTAGAGTTATAAAAATATGGTTTTATAGTGTTCTTAATATTATTACCAATAAAAAATGATAATCACATTGACATGTGAACTCATAAGTATCTTCATATTTTTATTGATATTTCATAGTAATTGATGATAGATACAGTTCTTGGAGGTCAGTGTGTCTCAATAGAAATATTTAGAAGCTATATTTTCACCAACTTAATTTTAGTAAATTAAAAACACAAAGCAAATGAAATTTTTTTGAGCCTAATACCTTGTATGTATACAAAGATTGGCTATTAATGCATAAGATTTGAATCAAAAGCATGCAAACCTCCATTAAAAACATATTTTCATGGGATGTGGCTTAGATTTAGCATCAAATGTTCTCTATAAAATTCAATTATGTTGATACATATCCATTAAGGGTATGTACTAGTTGAATTTGATGATGACTTTGAAAATGTGATGCACAAAGGGATTTGAGAAATGATCAACACTTTGTTGTATATCTTGAGCATGATAATTGCAATGTAATGATGTTTATTTATAATGAACTTTGATCAGTAAGGAACTTTCATATTTAAATGAAGATGAATAGTTGTAAAAGAGTCCTTAATAGTACACATTGATCAACAAGTGGATCACTATTATGATCCCTTCTTCTTTGTCAAGATGAATGGTGGAGGATGATCTTTCAAAATATCAAATGAGAATTAATATAAGCCCTTCATCTTGTTTCTAAGATGAAGGGTGGATAATTATCCTTCTAATATCTTTGTGAGAGTATATTTAAACCCTTCTTCATATTTATAATATTAAGGGAGGAGAATCATTCCAAATAAGGCACATGGATAACCAATGTGGGACCTTCATCTTATTTACAAGATTAAGGGTTGAGAATGTTCCTAAAATATCCCACAAGAGTCATTAAGGGCCCTTCATCTTATCTCAATGATGAAGGATAGAGAATAATCTTTTATATTAATTCGTTTTATCAAATTTATTTAGCTAACAAAACCATATTCCAAATAATCTCAAGATCCTTTCTTGAATGGAGAATCCCTTTTGGAGAAAAAGAATAATTAATTAAATGAAACAAAAATTATTATTTTATTTTCAATAGAAATATAATTTATAATAATGATTTGGAGAAGAGGTAATTAATTTAATTAATTAATCAATGAAGGGTAATTAGTGAATTGACAAGAATAACATAATTAACTAGATAAAATTGACTAGAATGGTAATCAAATAGAATGATAATTGAACATAGAAATTGACTAGAATGATAATTAAATATAGATATTGACTAGAATGATAATTAAATATAGATATTGACTACAGGGATAATTGAACATAGAAATTAACTAGAGTTATAATTAAATAGATATAATAGGGTGAAATTTACATACCCTAAGGTGATTTCAAACACATATATTATATGAAAATAAGTTTTTAGACTAGATTGTGTGTAATTACAGGAAGTTGTTCTATTTTGTTATTTTGACACAAAATTGATAAAAGTGGAGTGTCTACATTTTCCCTATTTGAAAAGGCTTTGAGAGATGTAAATGAACCAATGAATTTTACAACAATAAAAAGTCATGAAAATGATCATATAATAAAAATTAATGGATGTTAGTTTTGACAAATTTGCTAAAATACTATCAAATATGTTCAAATGTGCCCTAAAGAAATTCTTAGTAAGCCTTGGATGCCCCTAGAAGGGATATCTGATAAAAAATTTGTTTGAGTGAACCATAAACATGATGAAATAATAGTGTATAAATTATATAAGGGGAGAAAAAAGAAAGAGATAGGAGAAAACAAGAATAAAAATGGATACTAGAGATAGAAATTAAGCCTCCATAGAAGAAAAATAGTGCATGGGGAAATATTTTTGAAACAAAAGGATATAGATTAACCCCAGGGTGGAAATTTGGTTCATTTTAACCTTCTCATTTCAAGATTTAGTATTGAGATTAAGCACTAGAGTGACCTAGAGAAATAAATTATAGACCATGATCAAGAGCACTTGTATACTGCATGCAAGAGCATAGACAACCATGAGGCATATGACTACCAATTAGTGTACAGAGGATTAAAAATCAAGTTAGTCAAGAATTAGTCCATAAGCCATGAAACATGCATAAAGAAATAACTAACTAAGCCTATCTATTCCTATGGGAATTAAAAAGAATATCAAGAAACAAATGAAAGAAAGAAATAACATATTACCTTCCCAAATGGATTCACCATAGCCATGTGGCTCAAAAACATGTTCTCCCTTGATCAATAATCCTTGTATTTGTCAACAAGGGTGGTAAGCTTATCCAATGCCTCAAGAATACTCCATAAAACCTAGGCTCTTGATTGTGATCCACTAAACTAACCTATCAATGAAGCTTTGTGAAAATAATTTATCATCATAAATTTACAATGTTCAAGCTTTGGAGATATTTGAGCATAATAACCTTGCAAAAAAATATCTTTGAAATGATGTTCATGACCTCTTTATTTATATATTTTTGAGATTATTCAAGATCAACCATGACCATCCATCTCAATATTGAGATGTGTGGTTGAGGATAATCCTAATTTTTGGAATTAAATCCATAATCATCCTAAAGATTACCTCATAAGAAGGGGAATTGAAGAGGCATGGGAGGCATTAACTAGGCATAGATGACCCATAATCTTGATATTTTATGCACTTATGGCTTGATGGATGCCACCCCATAGATGATGTTACTAGGTGATGTAAATAATAAGAATCAATTTTCAAAAATAAATATTCAACAAATATCATGGAAAATCCACTTAAGCTCTTGTTTTGGATTAATTAGCCTTAAACAAGGTTAACAAACATTTGTGTAATTATTTGAAAATTGACCCTCAACTAATCAGAATGGTCAGAAAGTCATATTATTGGGTCATAAGTTGACTTGGGAAGAATTAGAAGGTGACGTTAGATGCATTAGAACCGTATTCCCATATAAGATGTTGCCAACAAAAAATAACAAAGTTATATGATGTGTATCAATGAATTAGAAGAAAAGAGTGATCCAAAGTATTAAATGGTGAAATGGTCATTTTGACTCAAAATGATTTGATCAAAATTAGCTAGCCCATGAAATGCATTTCCCTATGTAGGGATAATTTTACCTAAATTAGCACTTATAAGGGATTATTTAAAACTATTTAGGGAATTTTATGGATTTTGAACTAAAATGTGATTTTGAGTACAATTTGAGTAAGATTGACAATTTCAACACAAATAGTGTTAGGAATTAGATGTCTACATTTTTCCACTTTTTGAGAAGGCGTAGTGAGATATTCAGGTGAAGAAACATCATTTCAAATAAAATGTTAAGAATAGATTGGAATAGACCATGATTCCTCCTCAAGAGGACATACTAGGATGAAAGAGAAGGATGGACTCTATAAAAGAGAGAGAAAGTGAGAGATTAATCTAGGAAATAGATCATATCTAGATGAGTTAATGCTTGAACATGTGATTACCATCAATGATCAAAATATAATTAGAGGTATAATAGGCACTAGATATGGGGGGAATGGGAAAGATATAACCCATAAATGTAAGTGACACACTTTAAATATATCCAATTTGAGAGTACAAGTTATGTGCTTACGACATTGATCAATCCCAAGATAAGTTTCACACTAAAATATTACCATCATGGGATTTAATGTAGAGGGATTGGAATTAGAGGGAAATGGAGGCTGTTCTACTTTAGGAAAGGAAACACCACTAGAATGAGGTCTACAAAGAGAATATAATAAGAAGTACCAAAGTAGAACAAATGTGATCATGATAAAATAGTTGTGTCCTAGTAGGACAAATCTTGATCATTGATACAGAATAAAGAATTATTTTATGCTTATAGAGCTGATTTGATTCAGACATTCTTTAGATGTTGTGCCCCAGCATGGGGAATTGGCAAGTAAAATAGCTCAAGGATATAACCAAAAAGATAGTTTAAAGTGAGCGGGCACAAATGTATATGTAATTGTGTAATGGCTTAAAAAAGACATATAAAACCAAGCATATGAGAATACACAAAGTGATGAGAGAGATGAAAAGAAGAATGGAGATAGCATAGCTAACCTCAATATAAATTGAGTTCGATGGACTCATGTTCCAACATGAACTTTAGGCCAATGTAGTTCACCCATGTTTGGGAGAGAATGGAAAGAAGAATGATGAAAAATGACTAGGAATTTATTAGACTCAAAATGTATGTGAAGAGATACATGTATAATCATAGACAAAGAATCCTAAAATTCATGTTACCTAAATATCTAATTCCACATCATGAGCCTAGGTTTTATAGAGTGTCCTTGAGAATCACTCATTAGAGCTATAATATTGACGTTAGGAAATTGAGAACTAAGACAAAGTTCTTGCTATAGAAAAATAAATTAGGCATCATAATTATGAATAACTTAGAAAGACATAATATTCCCATTGCACTGAGCCAATTCAAATGTGAATATTTATAACTAAGGATAATGGTAAAACAATTAACAAAACTAGAGTTACAGTGATTTACATTTAAACCAAAAAAAAAGACAAACATAAATGAAACTAAATTGAAATCAATATATGGTCTATCTAGAGTTGAGTGGGAATTTTTTTTTAAAAAACAAAAGGAAAGAACATCTTAATGACATGAGACCAAGATATGAATAATCAAGATCCATGTGGACCATCAAGGCATTCTTGAACACAAAAGAAAAAATCAAAATCAAATAGAAAAACAAGACAAAGAAACACAAGACCAAAAATAAGACAAAAAAGGATTAAAAATTAAAAAAGGGAGAAGAAAATAAAAGGAGAGGTGTGAAAGAACAACAAAACACCAAGAAAACACAAAAAAAAACACACTAAGAAACCTAAATAAACACACATAGACAAAAACCAAGTTAGTGTAATTTAAAGACAAATATTCACGTATGTGCAATAGAGGTGTTACTTTCTACCACATCATAACAAATAAAAATGACATGAAAATTGTTCCCTAATTAAAGGGGAATAATGATAGAATAAATGAGGGAATATAAGAAATGGAAGGGGTTGGCTGAGCTAACTCTAGATGTATAAGACAAGTGGACATTGCCTACATAGTTCCATGGATGCATGTTCCAATATGAACTTCAAGCCAAATGCATTTCTCTTAAGAAATGGGATAGAAGGAAAATGATGATCAGACTAACTTGATTAATGTTATACAATAATATAAAATATATAAAAAATGAGAATTGTCTAGCAAACAAGAAACTGACGAGATGAGAAAGAATGATCTTGTAAAATGGCAAGTGCATGGGACTAGATGAAATGAACTAGTACTGTATGATTGAAAAATGGCAAGAGAATTAAAACTTAACAGTTGCTCACAAAATAGTGAGACCATTAAAACTTAATAGTTACTCATAAAATGGTGAGAACATTCAAACTTAAAATTTGCTCACAAAATGGTGAGAGCGTTCAAATTTAACAATTGATACAAAATGGCAAGAGCATTCAAACTTAACAGTTACTCAAAAAATGGTGAGAGCATTCAAAATTAATAGTTGATCACAAAATGGTGAGAGCGTGGGATGGTACAAATTTCCAGAAGCATGAAATAATGTTTTTTTTCTTTTATCGATCATGTTCTAATGTTTTTGGTATTTTTTAAGTATTTCCAATGACTTTATAATTTTGGGATAAAATATGCATAATATGGGACCATATATTCGATGATATGCACATATGAGAGTAGAGGTTCCATTAAGATAGATAAACTAGCTACAATATCCCATCCTCACAAATTGGTGAGAGTAAGTATGTTGATGAAACAAGAAAGCAACAAAATACTTATACTAAAAAGATGCAACTGTTTACCTATCAGTTGCATAAGATTATCCTATCTAAACTACTTTGTAGAACCATTGCTAAAGATGTTCATAATTCTTATGAGACATAATTGAGATCATAATTGGTCAAGGGACAAAAAATGTTCAAGTTTATAACATGTCCTAGACATAACAAAGAGTATGCATCTTTGAAGAGAACAATCCAGAATGGGATGAAGAATGTGTTTAGAGAGCCAAGAGTTAAAATAATTTACCATTTAGATTCATGAAAATTGGACTAGGGTAGTATAAAATAAGGTCAAGGTAAGATAAAAGGGTGGGACAAAATTACGATATCATAAGTTGACCCCAAATCAGGGGTTTTATAGACAATGGTTCAAAGTTGTTTATTCATAGAATATCTTAATGTGTACAATGTTTATGGGCTCTAAAATTTCTTCACCATTAGGTTTAGCCAATCAATATGCTCTTGATCTATAGTTTTTCATGACAATGTATGGTCCTAACCAATTAGGTTTAAACTTGGCTTTATTTTTGGGTTTAGCATTCATGTTTTTCTAGTTCTCTTTCAAAACTATGTAACCAATCTCAAATTCTCAAGGGAGAATGCATTTTTTGTATCTTCTCTACAATCTATTTTGATAGGCTCAAAAGCTTTCTAGGGTAGCCAAATTCTTACCATCAAGAAGTTCTAGTTCTTACAACCATGAGGCTCTATAGTCTTCATCATCTTCAATGTGCTCTAGTGACATTCATAATGATGGGATCTCAATATAGATCAAGATGATAGCTTCAGTGCCAAAAATAAGGGAGTATGGAGTAGATCCAATTGGGGTGCGCTGATTGGTTCTATAAGCCCAAAGGGTAGGAAAGATTTGTAAGTGCCAATTACAGCCAACATCATTGATAATCTTTTTTAAGATGGCTAGAATGGTTTTATTTGATGCCTCAAATTGTCCATTGCATTATAGGTTATATGGAGTGGATTTCTTGTGATTAATCTTAAATTTTTCATAAAGATCTTTCACATCTTGGTTTTCAAATAATCCACCATTATTAGATATAATACGAGTTGGGATGCCATATCGATAAATGATATGGTAATGAATGAATTTGGCTATTTGTTTCCTAGTAACATAAGTGAGAGGGATGGCCTCAATCCATTTGGTAAAGTACTTGATTCTAGTCAAAATCTTATTATGGCCATCTGAATATGTTGTGTTAATTTCCTAATGAGATATGGACTCCATATTGAGAATGGCCATGGTGTTGTAATTGGATATAATGGTAAGGAAGGTGCATGTATCAAGTTTCCATGATACTAACAAGGAACACACTTATTTACATAATTACAATCATCTATCTCCATTTTGGGCCAATAATAGCCTATTTTGAGAAGTTTCTTTGTTAGGACTACACCATTGTTATGTGCACCACACATTCCTTCATGAAGCTCCTTTAGTGCCAGCTTGGATTCTCCTGAAGATAAACAATGAAGAAACATTCCATCATAGCCTTTTGGATAAAGCATGTTTCCACATATGGTATAATGTGTTAAGTGATGAAGAATTTTTTTTGTTGTTTATTGGAAAGGTTGGTAGGAAAGACATGGCTATGAAAATAGTTATAAAAATCCTGGTACCATGGTAGCTCAAGTGAGAAATTATGAACAATAATGGTGCATATCCTCTCTAAATATGATAAAATATGTGCTGGTTGAAGAAGATTTTTAATCAAGAACTGATACTCTTTAGCACTATCATGCATTTTAATCATGGAAGCAATTATTACCATGGCATTGTCAGACTTTTTTTTTACTCACAAAACTTGCTCAAACTATAGAGATTAAAAATGTATTTTAAGGTTATCAACAATTTTATTGTAAGGGATAAGCTTATCATCTCTTGTTTGATATTGATTAGTTATCTAATTTATGATTATCTATGAATCTCCATAAACCTTTAATCTTTGAATATCCCATTATATGGAAATATGGATCCTTAAAACCAATGCCTCATATTTTGCCATATTGTTTACACACTAAAATTGTATATAGAAGGCTTTAGGGATCAAATCCCCTTGTGGCATTATCAATAATATGCCAGCTCTAGATCCTTAGGATGTGAAGGATCCATCAAAATAGAGTGTCCATTATTAAGACTCTTTTGATGATTATTCTATCATCATGATAGAATCATCTAGAAGACCAAATTTGAGAGGTTGAGTGGCTGTAATAGGATCTTTTGCATGTTGGTCCACAATAATCTACCATTTTATTACCTTCTAATTCTCATATTCAATATCAAACTTGCTGAGGAGCATAATCCATTTAGCCATGCATCTTTGGAGAGATGGTTTAGATAAGATGAACTTGAGAGGATCTACCTTTGTGATAATAATAATTTTGTTATTTAGCATATAATGTCACAATTTCTAAGTGGTGAAAACCATAGCTGAACATGCCTTCTCAATAGGCATATAATTATGTTCATAGGCTACTAGTGTGTAGCTTAAATAATAAACCATGTGTTCCTTACCATGATCATTATGTTGAGAAAAATTTCCCCCAATGCATATTATGTGGTCGATATGTAAAGAAGCAGTGACTTTCCTTGTGTTGGAGGGCATAAGACTGGTGGATTGAACAAGTATGTTTTAAGATTTACAAATGCTATCTAAAAATATTTATCCCAATTAAATGTCACCCTTTTCTTTAAGAGATGGGTAAATGGGTGGAACTTATCTACCAATTGAGAAATGAACCTATGTATAGACTATATCTTGCCTTGTAGACCCTATAATTATTTAAGATTATTGGGTGGAGGAATTTGCATAATAGCGGTGACCTTCATAGGGTTGACTTCAATCCCTCATTATGATACAATGAACCCTAGATTTTTGCCTAATTTGACTCCAAAGACATAGTTCTTAGGATTCAAGTGCATTTTATATGTATGAAGCCTCTCAAGTATTCTTCATAAAATGTTAGGGTGCCCAAATCTTGTTCTTGATTTTGTTAGTATATCATCAACATAGACCTCAATAATGGCATGCATCATGTCATAGAAGATGACAGGTATTACATGTTGATATGTGGCACCATTATTATTCAAACTATATGGCATGACTTGGTAATATAATGTTCCCTACAGAGTGGTGAAGGTGGTCTTATGCTAATCTTCAAGGGATATCTTGATTTGATTATAACTAGAAAATCCATCCATTAAGGATAGCATCTCATACATAGTAGGTAAGTAGATAACCATGTCGATGTTGGATAGAATAAAATCATCTTTGGGACATGCCTTTTTGACATCACAAAATTTAGTAAAAACACATATGCCTAGGGTGTTTTTACTTACTAGCATTATGTTATAAATCCATTCAAATTACTCTAGTGGTCTGATAAAATTGGCTCCTAACAACTTCTCTAGCTTTGCCTTAACCAAAAAGGTGATGCATGGATGCATCTTCCTTAAATTTTACTTAACTAGTTTAGCATTAGGGTGAACAACTAGATGATGCACAACTAAATTTGGATCTAGGCCTAGCATGTGAGAATATGCCCATGCAAACATGTCTATATAAGCCTTAAGAATGGATATAATATGCTCATGTTCTACTTCAATAATGAAAGCTCCAAGATAAGCATTTTTGGATCCTCATGGGTTCCTAAATTAATTTATGTCATGCTCTACATAAGGAGCGTGGATCCATATTATATAATTATAGGTAATGTATGATCATGATCATTTTCTTCTACCATATCTTATTTTTATTCCTCCCAAAGATCTAGATAATATGAAGAATCAGAATCTTCCATCTCAGGTAAAGGACAATTGGCAAAGACCTCTAGAAACTCAAGAGTAAGATGCTCAAATATTTGATGTTGTTCTAAACAGATTCTTGCAATAGCTATGGAACTTGAGCTATATGGATTTTCTATGTCTTAAGGGGATAAGTAAACTTTCTCATGTGGGAGCACCTAAAATAGATTTTCACTCAAAGGCTTGTCTTTTTATTTACATTTTCCTTGATCAATGAGTGCCTCAAATAGTTTTTCACCTAAATATCTCAATGTTTGTTCTTTATTATGACCAATTAAGTTTTCCTACTCTCTAAAGTAGGTAGAAGGATTCAATGAAAAAACAAAACCCTATTTATGATCACCAATAGGGAATGCATCTTTTAGGCCCATGTATTCTATAATTGATTCTTCATTTTAAAACTCATTGAGTCATATGTCTAAATTTTGTTGATCCCAATCTATGAGTTGAAGATGGTAAAGGTATAGGTTACAATGAGGGTTTGATTTAAGATGGTAAGCAATAATGGTAAAGATATAATGTCTTACTTCAGGAAGGGAAGCACCACTAGGATGGGTTTTTACTTCTGGACAGGAAGCTCAAATAAGATATATTTTTGGTTTAGGATGGGAATCTCCAATAGGTATTCTGGTGAATATGGAATTTGAATCAAACAAATATGAATTAGTAAGCTCATGAAAAAGGCTATAATTTGATGTTATGTCACTACTAGGAGTCTCATTACTAGTCACTTTAATAAAATCACTACCAAATGTTATGAGGTCATCCTCTGATGGTTTAAATTGAAGACCATGATTCCAATTGATAAATCCAACTAATAAGGGCTCTAAAATTCCTTGTGCTTGGGGGCCAAGGCCTTTCCCTATACAATCAAGATGATCCATTATCTAGTTAGGAATATGATACTTTAGATTCTAGAAATAATTTAGAAGGCCCTCAAAATATAACCAATCTCACTCAGTAAAAGCCTCTCAATCTTTCTTTGGTGTGATTGTAGGTACAAAAACCACAAGACGTTTTGGTTGCTTCTTCTTTGGTTTCCAAATATGATAAGGTCTATTAGGAGTCTAGGAAGTTTTAGGCTTACCAAATATTTTAGGGGATTTTGTTAAATTTAAAATATGGAGGACATCCTCTAGATGATATGTGGAAATTCTTGTGTCTTTAATAACCACCTTCTTGTCTAGAGTTATATGAAATGGATTAGTTGAAGTGGAGGCTAGATCACTAGGGTCTACATAATTAGATGGAGATGGATGATAAATGATGGATTTGTTCTTCTTTGTAATAAATTTAGAACTTGGGAAATAGTTATAGTTTTTAAGCTCTACTTTGAGATGTTTATAATATTGGTAAGGTTGTTGATCGATGGGAATTGTAACCTCGATCTTATCATGGGGAAACTAAAGGAATTGGTGAAGAGTAGATGGAACTACCTACATTTCATGGAGCTAGGAATGAACAAGAAGTATGTTATAAGGAAACTTAATATCCACAATATGGAATAATGTGTGATGATAAATAGACCCAACCATGAATTGAAACTAAATTGTGCCAAATGAATTCCTCTTAGTGTTATCATAAGCCTTTATTGTAAGTCTCTAACTAAATGTATTTGTCCATGTAACCCAATCATCACACCAATTTAAGATATATGATGTTCATCCTTGACCCATTATCTATAAAAACCTAATTGATCTTGTGATCCACAATGATTATCTCAATGTATAGTGGGTTATTGTGATTTGGGCCAAGGGTGGACATGTCTTTTTGATGAAACATGATTTTCCAAAATGAAGACAAATGCCCAATTAAGTTCTAGAACTGATAAAGGTTTATATCATTAGGCACAATAGACTCTTGTAAAATTTTTTTTAGGATGGTTCTATAGACATCAGATGTCCACAAGAGTTCTAATATGGAAATTTTCATAGGGGTGTTATCTAATTGGTCCATTATATTATAAGGCCTTTAAATTATGGATTGTACTAGTTTAGTCTTTGTTGTAACAATATACAGCTGTGAAACCATTGGCATAATGTTATCATTGGGCTTATGGAAATAAATGGGTAAAAGGCCTTGGATCATGATTTGTGGGAGATTAATGGCATTACTATAATTTTGGGTCACTAAAGAGCCTCTAAAAGAATGGTACTATTGTTTAGGATTAGTAACCCATGCAAATGAATTTGTAACATGATGATGAGAACTCAACATGGTATTACTAGGGGGAGAAGGTACTGACCTATAATTATGGGTCTCATGTTGTGAGGAACATGAGATTGGCCACACAGTGTCATAGTAACAGTGGTCATGTGGTTTGCAAAAATGCATCCCATAGTGTTATTGTAGTCATAAGGCACACTATCATAAGCCACATTATTATTGTGGGGATCATGATCTCAATTATGCTCATTAAAATTCTAACTTTTTTGCTGTTTTTTATTCTATGTGTATACTTGATTGTGACCATTTTGATTATTTCTTGGTAGTGGTGGATCATATCGAGGAAAGGTGTCTTTATAGATTCCCATATCTTGATTTGTGTCCTAATTAGGGGCCAACTTAATTTATATCTCAATTCCTCAATAATATGTCATAATTGAACACAATGATATGCACCATGACTAGCAACATGATAAAAGTTACACCATTTATTCTCTTTGTACTAGTCTAGTTTTGGCTGATCTTGAGGAAATGGAGTTGATACTAGCCATATAATTAAGTTAGCTATAATGAGATTTTGTAATACTACTTCAACTAATTCTCCTCACTTGTTAAAGAATCTGAAATTGTTATGAAATATCCTTCATGGAGGTTGTCTTTGCAAAGTAGGTAGTGGATTTGAGGGAGTTAATTTTACATTTAGAGGAGGCATAGTCTATACCAATTATACATGTCATGTTGTTATCACCCCATTTCCAACCATGTTCTTATTTTTCTGAAATCCCTTAGACTTATCCTACATAATTATTTAAGGATTTGGTTATTTAGTCTTATTAGACACTTGTCCTTATGCAAAGATCTTAACAAGGCCCCTAGAAATGAAATCCTTCTCAATCTTCACTCCTTTGTCAATAATTTATTCAAATGAGTTAGCACAAGATAACCATATATTATGCACAATTTTGGGATGCAAATTCTATTCAAATATATCAACCAACTATTTTTCTAGTAAATTATGTTGAAAGTGGCCTAGCAATGCTCTATAACTTTGTAGATATGTAGCAAAATTTTTGCCATCACACTGTTTAGCTTTGCATAAGTCAAAAACAATCAATTCATGTTCTATGTTGTATGAGAAATGGTTAACAAACTTTTTCAATAAGTTATTCTAATTTGTAATTGATCCCTTGTGTAGTTTAAGTATCCAATCAAGAGCTTGTCCTGTTAAACTTCATGGAAATAGTCATAATAAATACTCGCTACTATAAGCAACCTCTTGCTAGAAGATGAAGAATGCTTATATGTGTTTACACAAGTCTTCTTTCCCTTTGTATTTGTAAAATTTGGGTGCTTGAAAGTGAGGTGGAAAGGGGTTTTGGAGAATAGATAAGTCAAATGGATATGGACATATCGCACTAAATTTTTACTTTTTAACTCTATTGTTCATCTCCAATCTTTAGACAATTTCCTACATAGATTTCCATTCTTGCATGTTTGGTGTATTTATGAATTGGATAATATGTTATTGGGGTGGAATGTGCCCCTATTTTTGTTTTTTTTGGGGTGTAATCTACCCCTAATTTTTTTATTGTTGGGGTGGAATGTGCCCTTGGTTTTGCTACTATTGGGGTGGAATGTGCCCCTAGTTTTATTGTTGTTGGGGTGGAATGTGCCCTTAGTTTTATTTTTGTTAGGGTGGAATGTGACCCTAATTTTGTATGGATTTATAGGGATCATATACCTTTCGATCCATGATTTGGTTCTACTTTGTTTCTTGAGTTGAGAACATAGGCCATTGATTCTTAGATTGTAAAATATTCCTAGAATTTGGTTATTTCACACTTTGTTGATTTTTGTAAATGTCTATGTTTATTTACCAATCTTTGGTTTATTTGATGTATTTACTTAATTAGAATTGAATTTATGGGTTTTTGAGTTTATAAAGTAATAATAGGTTCTTGATGATTGAATAATATATGTTTCATGTCAAATGGAACATCTTGTAAGGTCTCTTGTGAATTTAACTATTCGTTTAAATTACTTTGATCCACTATGGTAATGTTCTCATACAATATTTTTTATGTACTATACACCATAACTTCATGTTATTTTGAAGCCTTATCGTAGATTGAAGTGATAACTAAGGAGTTAGTAAAGTTTGTGACAAGTTGATCTGCATATCATTGACTTATCATCTTGATATTAGCTAGAAGATCTAGATTTGTAGGTTTTGACTCTATTTTTATTTCCTTTACTTTTTTAGAAGAAGAAGGTATGCCTATTTGTACAAAATCTTACTCTTTCCATCATTTTGTTCCTTCTCTAACCAAGGTATGTAATGTTTTCATAGGAAAGTCAGAAAGTAGTCTAGCAACTGATTCTATCAATCTAAGAAGGGATTCATCTTGATATTCTTAAGGTTGATATTCATTATAATCATCTTCAAATCCTACTATTACTGGGATATCATAAAAATTAATAGGTTTATCTTGACCATCATAAAAGTGTTCATCCTCATAACTAAGGCCATAAGAGGCCCCACTATGAGTGAACCTTTGAGTCATGTCTAAAAAGAGCTTCTCTATGTGTTTGACTAACTTTGGACTAATTTTTTATAACCAATCAAAGTATGCTTTGGATATCTTTTTAAACAAATAACCAAGGTACCAATGAGACTATAAGGGAGGGTGGTTTGAAACCACACACAATTTCGAAGATTTAGTTCATGAAATTACTCAACCTCTGGTAAAGTTGAAATTATATAGATCAAAAGAGAGCAAGGTAACTCAAATACCCAAGGTGAGATATAGTATATCAAAGCCTAGATCTTTGTGATATGCCCACACTACAAAATCTAGTTTCAACTTTGACAAGTTGAGACTCGAATTTTAGAGGAAAGCTCTCTGGATTACAAATAAGACAAAATGAACTAAGCAACTCAAGATGTAAAGACATACATGAATCATTAAGTATAAATATAGGACTAAATGGATAGCACAATGTCACCACATGATTCTAGTAGGATAAAATATGTTCTAGGACCCAAAGCATGAGTGATATGCAAGATGACTTCATTCCACCAAGATGATAATGTGATTTTGAGTCTTAATAAATGACCTTCAATCCAAATATAAAATTAAACCCAATTTAAAACAAACTTAGTGCACAAATGGTAAATGCACTTTGACACACTAACACTTATAACTTAGAATGATTCAATTTTGAATGTGGATTATACATGAAGGCTTTAAACAATTTGGGTAAAAGTTCTAGACTCAACTAGGTAGTATGACTATAACAAAGTGAATGTCATGACACAAAACTTTTGATAACAAGTTGAATAAGAAAAATATGAATTTTCCATTTGGATAGCATAATGCCTCCCTTGCTCAAGAAAATTGAGGAAAATGTGTTTTGGTTATATTCATTGAGCTCACAAGCAATTTTAGACACAAATCAAGACCAAGTAAGCTAATAACAAAAAAATGTCTTAATTCTAAACTAACAAGGTATGACAAAGTGGGGTCTACTAAAATATCATGTTTTGAACGTTTCTAGGGAAATCAGTTGCACAATGACTTTCACACCAAACAATGAAAAAGAAAATCATGGATTTTAGGTCCGTATCACTTGGCTAATTGCAAAAAGGTCTAATCCTTTATGCAACCACTACATCTTGTTATTCACTTAGTTTAGTATGATGTCTAAAGTGCCACTACATCCCATGTGTAACTCCAAAGGAGTTAAATAAACTCAATGTTGGAGGTGAAACCCCAGGTCAACGCTTCCCTAAAGAAGTTGTGGGAAGTGGTGAAGTCCCCCTCACAAGCCAAGTTTGCATGAAAACAAAGAAAGCACAAAATAGAAAGACTCTAGGGTCATTTTCAGGATCACCTAAACTTTAGTGAGTTTTTTAGGAGTGCTTTAGGTGACATTATTTCTAAGCCTTGGACTAGGCTATTTGCAATAGTAATGGAACTTTTTGTTACAAGGGTTCCTTATAGGGGACAACTAGAAAAGCATACATGCAACATTCCTCTTTTTACCAAATAAGATTAATCTAATCAACTATTGCAAACAAGAATTAATAAGTGTGTTCCATTTTAAACCTAAATGAAATGTTTGGTGGTGTTCATTTGAACCATTGGTCTTAGTTGTAAACTTTGAAAACATTCACCAAAAACAATCAAATTCTTTGTTAAACACCAAAACAAGGTTCCTAATCAAAAATTTTTAAGCATGTAAAGGTGATTTAAACATGTTTTAATCAAATTTTAAACTTGATATTATAGCAAAATTTATAGCATGTCCTTTAGCTTTGAAACTCTTTTGAGTTTAAAACATTGGACTTTGGAAAAGTAAGTCTTAGGTCTATGTTTTTTGAAAAACATAATGACTGATGTTGGTCAATAAAACTAATGTTAGTTATGCCTAACTGAGATCTAATCAATGTTGGTTCTGCTAATCAGTGTTGGTTAAGTTAGTAACTGATGTTGGTATTTATGTCAATTTCAGTTACTATGTAAAAGTTGTGGCAACCAAAAACAAAAAAATAAAGTTAGAAAATAAATTTTCAAAAGTTTTAAGAGCTCAAATGAATTTTTTAAATTTACAAATGGATCTTCTTTAGGTGTAGAATGCATCTAGTCCCACTAGGCATGCCAAGATGTAGATAGGATTACAAAGCAAGTTAGTCAAGCATTAGTCCATAAAACATGAAACATGCATAAGTAACCAACTAACTAACCAAGCCTATCTATTACTATGGGAATTATAAAGGATATCAAGAAACAAATGAAAGAAATAAACACCATATTACCTTCCCAAATGGATTCAACATACCCATGTGTCTCAAAAACATGTTTTCTCTTAATCAAGCATCCTTATCTTTGTCAACAATGGTGGTAAGCTCCTCCAATGCCTCAAGAACATTCCATAAAAACTATGCTCTTAATTGTAAACCACTAAACTATCCTATCAATGAATCTTTGTGGAAATAATTTAGCATTATAACTTTGCAATGTTCAAGATTTGGAGATATTTGAGCATAATAATCTTGCACCAAAAAAGATTTGAAATGATGTTCATGGCCTCTCTATTTATAGATTTTTTAGATTTCTTAGGATCAACCATGACCATCTATATCAAGATTGAGATTTTTGATTTAGGTTAATCCTAATATTTGGAATTAAATCCATAATTATCCTCAAGATGACCTTGGAAAAAGAGGAATTGAAGAGGTGTGAGAGGCATTAACTAGGTATGGGTGACCCATAATCTTGATATTTTATGCACTATGGCTTGATGGATCCCACCCCATAGATGATGTCACTAGGTAATGAAAATAATAAGAATAAATTTTCAAAAATAAATATTCAAAAAATCTCATGGAAAATCCAATTAAGCTCTTGATTTTGATTAATTATCCTTAAACAAGGTTAATCAACATTTGTGTAATTATTTGAAAATTGACCCTCAACTAATCAAAATGGTTAGAAAGTCATATTACTAGGTTTTAACTAGAATTAAGAATAATTAGAAGGTGTTGTTAGTTGTGTTAGAACCATATTCCCATTTAGGATATTGCCAACAACAAATAACAAAGATATATGATGTGTACCAATGACTTAGAAGAAAAGATTGATCTAAAGCACTAAATGGTGAAATGGTCATTTTGACTCAAAACAATCTAATCAAAGTTAGTTGGTCCATAAAATGCATTACCCATTTAGGGATACTTTGACCTAAATTATCACTTGTAAGGGACACGTTTGAACTATTTAGGGTGTTTTATGGATTTTGACCTTAAATGTGCATTTGAGTGAAATTCAAGTGAGATTGACAATTTCAACACAAATAGTGTTAGGAATTGGATGTCTACAATTATTAACAATATTTATTCTTGATTTTTTCACTTAATATAATATATTACATGAAAAAGTAGGTAAAATGATGAATTCATCATTAAAAAAATAGTGAATTTGATTAGTCAAATGGAAAAATTGTCATAAAATATGGTGAATTGGTTAAGTGAATAGTGAATTAGTCAATAATATCAATTATTTACCATTTGAAAACAATTAAATCAAAAAAAAATTAAATGGTATAGAGAAATTTTAGGAAATGATAAATTGGTCCTACCCAAAATGACAAATTAGTCCATCTAAATGGTGAATTTGTCACCAAATTGATGAAAATGTCAAGAGAATTTTGATGCCATCCAAATAGTGAAATGGTCAAGAGTATTGTCAAAATCATCACAAAATTTAAAAAACTATCTAGAGAGGGTTTTATATTGAATTTATCATATAAATGGTAAAATAGTCTTAGTAAATGATGAATTCACCTAAAAATGGTGAAAAAATCCTAATTACATATAAGAATAGAAATTGAACAGAGAGAAAGAGAAAAATTATCATTGAAGATGGACAATATTGGATGAAATAATTTTTTTAGAGAAATAAATGTGATTAGTAAGTAGGAATGTGATTGAAATTAGTGACAAAGAACTGATTGCAAGTAATTTGAATGGATTACACGAGTGAGTGGAGGTGTTGATATCTCATGAGTAATGCTCACACATTCTCTATCAGCAAACATTGTGGACAAATGACATGTATGGATACTTTTATATGATTAGTATTTGCATGTAGTGATGATGCCTACCACCAGAGTGGATCAAGATTCACTCAGTGCCTTAACATAGTAGTGGACATTATATACATATACCTTTTAACCATCGATATTTTGGAAAAAATATGACTGAGAGGTAGGGTGAATCAGCCTTCAATTTTTTTTATTCAATTCCATTTGATCACATATGAACCATTCTAACAAGCATGGTTAAACTAGCAAGCATAAGTACTAAATCATAAAAGCATGAAACACATGAACACCAAATATATGTGGGAAACCCTCAAAGAGAATAAAACCCAATGATGAATAAAATATAATATTTTAATATAATAAAAACATCAATCTTCAGTGAAACACCCACTTCACATGGAGCACCAACCCCAACTAGCTCAACACCAACTCAGCTAGGCTTTAGCGACCACCCACTTGTAAGGAGGCACCAAACCCAAAATGACTTAGCACTAACTTAGCCACATAATTTTTATATCACCTTAAAAAAACCTTGTTTCTCATAAAATATATGATTATCTTTTCCTTTAGCTCTTTTCTCACTTATATCCCTCTCAAACTAACATCTACCCCTCTTCACTCAATTAGACCTCTTCATGGCTTGATTAGGTATTTTGACCTTCTTCTTGATATAAAAAACCTCCATTAGACATTGATGAAAATTTTATGATTTTTTTCATGACCTCCATCTATTAATTGATGATTTATATTCTTCACTTATCGTCTTCTACTCTCTTTCTCTAAACATACCCAAATAGGCCTAAACTACCTAACTTTTATACAAGTCACTTGATCATATCCTTCTTAGTTAGACATACATTCTTATCTCTTTGGTCAGACATAAATATATCTTAAAATATCAAAAAACATATTCCTTAATCATTAATCAATCAATACATTAAGTTGGCAATACATCAATTAGCCCTTACTCATGTTTTAGGCTTCAAAGAGACCTAATAGGTCTTCTTAACAACATGTTACCCTTTGATCTCTCTTGAAGTATATAAAAATAACATAAAATAGAAGGAAAAAATTATATTCCACTATAATATAACCTATAAAAATTCACTTTAGGTCAATATCACCTTTTAGGTCCAACCACCACTTGAACCCTTTCTAAAAACACTATTTATAAAAGGCTTGTGCATACATAGAAAAATAGTCTTGAACAACTGAGACATATACTCAATTTTTCCATATAACCATGAAAAAAATTCACATATTTATAAACCTCATTACCTCAAGGTCATCACAAAATTCATCATATGCTTTAACCTATGGTAAATCGGATTAACCTCTTCTTTACAAGATGTTCACTCAGAACTGTCAACTAACTTCAGAACATAGTCAAGGAAACATAAAATTTTGAAATTTTATGAAATAAATTTAATAAATTTCAATGCATTAAAAATATCTTATATCATCCTCAGATAAATCTCCATCAAATAGATCACAAGTACTAATCACAACTATTGGTCCTGCATACCAATCTACCAATCTTTTTTCTCATAGACTACACTCAGTTTTGGCTTAAATGTTACAACCTCTTGCACTAACTTAAAATATTTTTAAAAACATGAATAGATTATTTAATTCCCAAAAAACATCATCATGCACTTCAATGCATTACTCTTAAATGAAAATACATCAAGAACATCTTTTCATTTCTTCTTCATTTTCTTACTATCTACAACACTTGGTCTATTGATGACTAGCCAACTTGGATCATCAAATTTTCACACCTAAGATATATAACCAATCTATAAAACTTCATGGATAATAACTATAAGTCTCATACTTTGATTTTCATCCACTTATCGGCTTTGACTCAGTCAACTTTGTCTGCTACAACAAATCTCTTAAAGATAAGAAATTTCTTGTAGTATTTGCTCACTTGCCTAATAAATAAATTACACTTAGAGATGATTTTGAGAGTTTAATCTAACCTCCAATCACATTTATGGTCATATCAAACTATTTTAATCTCTTTGGAATAACATTTTCAACATCATGTCATTGTTAAGGTTTTATGAGGGTTTAGACCATCTTCTAGTCTTAATGATCATTCATAAAACTTAGATCCCCATTATAAAAACAAATTATTATAAATTTGAGTTATAAAAATCCCTCATCTACCATGAATATATTATATTCTCATGTATATGTTGCACATGATAACAAGCACTTGAATAACCTTCTCAAGTAGACAACTCTTAATTTTATGCACTTTGAGAAACTTTAAAACACTTTTTCAATCATTAACCTTATAAATCTAACCTAAAACTTCATAAAAATACTTAAAAAAACTTGAATCACTTATATTAATGATCACCTACTCACCCATGTCATGGAAACTAATCCAGATACCTCATCTAGCCACCATATCTTTTTTGCTTTCTAGATCTTGACCTACAAGTCTCATTAGGCCTAGAATCTAACCTTCTATCCACATTATAGGATACACCTTGGAAATTTTTTATGTTCTAATGCCTCTTTTGTTTGCTCAATTAACCTCATATACTCACTCATATTCATATCTCCAATAGAGTATGTTTGGAGCTACTTATATATCTTTAGAGTTTGATTAATATCTTTGTAGCATCTTGATCACTACATACACAAATATTTAGAGCTGACCTTCTAATAATTTTCAAGGTCCTTAACACCCCATGTATAAAATTAAAAGACCTATTTCATGTTCAAATACCATTAAATATTCTTCATAGAATTCACATCTTCATAGTTCATTTGAACCATCTTTAGACCTGTTTAAACAAATTTTTAGAGCACACAACTTATTATTCATAGCTCACTCATTTCATTATGCTACCTATATATAACTAAAATATTACATGACCAAACACCTTCAAAATAGCCTTTGACATAAATTATATTAGCTTTACATTAATGACATTAGTTTGACATCAATGACAACACTTATTCTAATATCTCAACATTCAAAGACAATGCTCAATAATATCTCCCTTAATCAATGACAATGTCCAACAATCTCTGCCTTTGTCATTGATGGAAAATGCACTAAAAAAATTGTGTCAACCACTCTTGGTCTCAATCATCTCTTAAAGTTGGTTATTTCCTTTTCTTTCTCCCTTCCAAATTTCTCCCCCACCCCCCCCCCCCCCCCCCCCCCCGCTTTAAAATTAATGATAAAGGTCTTTCATAACTATCATCTCTTTCAAAATGAACTCAAATTACAAGACACATATCAAGTTCAGTTAAAAATTTAAATATTTCCCTTCAAACCAATTATCCACCATGCTTTTGTTAGAAGTAAATATCAAGGGTCATCTGTAACTACTGAATTCATACTATCTCCCTTTAAGCTGATACTATCTTTCCAAGATACTAGATGACACATAGTCTTTAAAAATTATGGCTACCACCTATGATAATGATTCTCAAAAAATTGTCTCAATCAGGTCACTCTCCTAGTAGATCCATCAAAATCTCAAAGAAAATAAATAATATATGAACCATTATAGACATAATCTCTCCTTAACTCTATAGATATCAAAAATCAATATATTTCTTGAGAGAGAACTCAGAGCTAAAAATCTCCCCCTTAGACCAATCATATATTATTACAAAAAAATAAAAACTCAAATCACTTACCTTAATTGATATTATTGAAGAATATCAAATTCTTTTCCCACACATAAGGCTATCCCATTCTTGACATCAACTATAGAAATAGAGACTCCCCCTTTGTTTTCATAGATCAAGTTAAACTATCCAAACAAATAGATATAAAACTATTACCTCTTACATACCAAATGTGTACTCTTTGAATTCAAATACTTGATAATAGCCTTAGATCACTCATCATGGTTCCTACTATACTTCAAACCATAGAGATACTAACATAGAGCTGGATAGTATACATCTTCATCTCCTTGCTTGTAACATAGACACCCTCAAATCTTCTCAAGATGAAACCTTTCTTTGACTTCAACCACATGCTTCTGTTGATATAATAATGTATCCATGAAGCTTATTAAATCTACCCCTTTTCATAGGACAATAAAATAATATGAACTCAGGAGATTCTCATATCTCCTCATTTTTATAAGACTGAATATGTTTTAACATCCTTTCAGGCTTGATGGGTACTATAGGGTTGATCTCATTATCAATTTTGTCATCCTTATTATTTTCTTTTACTTCCTTATCAACTCATGTAGATAACAAGTGTTATTGACATTCCTTATTTGAATTCTTAACTGAGGTATGCTCTTATCTCAGAAAGTAGTCCACTTGAGATTGTATACTGGTTATGACTTATCTTTACTACCTTTGGTTTCCATACATTTATTTACCTTATTTATGGCATTATATGTGCTCCAAAATTCCTATTTTGATTTGATGAAATTTTAAATATGTTACTACATAATATTCCGATGTGTCATATATTATGATAGCTATAATGGACCACTTTATATATACCATTTATCTGATGTGAATCATGATTCCTTCCATAGTTCTATGAATACTCATTATTGGAGGGTATTTTATATTCTCTTGCTCTATGACCAAACTAACTATATGTAAAATACTAACCATTGAAATAATTAGCATACCTTATGGCAATAGGTTACATGATTGGTATTTTCATTTTGACCTTCTTATCTTAAACAATCTTCTCCTTAACTTGAGGTGCCTCCTTTTTCTCTTATTTGAAACTAAGACCTATCTTATCACTTGTAGACTTTTGAATGCTCAAGATATCATCCAGATCCTTAGTTCTCTTTTCAACTTTCACAAACCTTTTCACCTTACTAAATGCTTGATCCAACTCAAATTTCATAGATTCTATTTGAGTTTCATATCTTATAAAATCTTCCTCCTTATCATTTAGGACTTATATCATAATATACATATGGTTTTCTACTTTTTATATGATCTCTTCATACTCCTTACAAGTTTTGCTTAGCCTTTCCTCAAACAATCTAATCTACTCCTCATAGTCTTGAACTAATGACTTTAGTTTCCTATTCTTCTTATTCATAAGATTTGAATCTTCTAGGGCAATGATGAGCTCAACTTCAAGATCCAATTCATCTTCTTCTTCTTCACTATCATATTACACTTATTCATTTGGTTTCACATCAATCATAAGACCTTTTCCATTTGAACAAACCTCAATGTATGTTTCTATGCCTATGAACAAAGTTTCACTATTGTCATCTTTAGATTCATTAATGCCATCATCACTATCCGATGTGTCTAAATAACTTACATCAGATGAGTTGTCTTATTTTGTATAGAAACTCTTCTTATTTTTTAATTATCCTTTCTTCCCTTCATTCTTCTTTAAATCTCTCTTGTTATTTTCAAACTTGTAGACTTTTCTATCATCTCCATGTTGTCCATCATGTTATTCATTATGCTTAGATTTGTCCTTATTAGGAAACTTGGTTGAAAAGTGACCAATATTACAAAAATTTAAACATTTAAAGGGTATCTCACCCTTGTACTTGCTTAATCCAAACCTCAACTTCTTAGCAAGCATAGCTATGAGTTCATTATCATCAATATCTGAACATACCTCATGTGTGACCTTCTTGGCCTTTGAATTCTTTTTAACTTAAAAATTTTCTTCCCTTTTTGGAGGTCTTCATTCATTAGTTCTCATCTCATATATAGTAAATATGCCACAAAGTCCATCCATCTCTAGCTTGTCCAAATCTTACATCTCTTCTACTATAAACACATTAGAGTCAAACATAGGAATTAGTGATTCTGACACCTTTTGGATCATAGTACACTCTTTAAATTATTATACTAATCCCATAATTATATTAAAAACTTCATCAACCCTTAATAGGTATGATTCAATGGTTTCATATTCATTCATCTTTAGGTTTTGAAACTATCTTCTATGAGTCTACAACTTAGCCAACTTTACCTTGGTGTCTCCTTCATAGATGGTCTTAAATTTGTCATATATATATATATATATATATTTGGATGATACATAATGTATTATATTTACAAGTTCTACTTATGATAGGTCACATAAAATTTCATTCATTACCTTGGAGCTATTTTTATTAATGTTCTTACTTGTTATATCTATTGGTGGAATTGGAGGTGAAATATAACCATCCACAACTAAATACCAAATATCATGTCTTTATGACATCATATATATATATATATATATATATATATATATATATATATTAATTCTAACATTATATAAGGCATAGTTAGATCCATTGAGCAATGGAGCCTTACTGGTAGAGAAACCATTTTGATCTTGCTGACTAGTCATTCTTGCTTCTTAGGATTTCCTTTAGTATTTTGTACCTGATTGAAATGACTAGTCTCTAATATGAATTATTATAAACAAGATAAATAAGTATGGGGTGAATCAATATTCAAAATAGATTATTGAATTCTACTTAATCATAAATGAATCATTCTAATAAGTGTGTTCAACTTAGCAAGCATACACACTAAATCATAAAAGCATGCAACATATGAACATAACATATATGTGGGAAACCCTCAAGGAGAAAAAAACCCACTTATGATTCAAATGGAATAAATTAATATAATACAAACATCAATATTTAGTGAATCACCTACTTTATATGGATGACCAACCCCAATTAGCTTAGCACCAACTTAACTAGTCTATATTAAAGACCCACTTACAAGGAGCTACCAACCCCCTAGATGAATCAAAACCAAATAAACCACATAATTGTTTGATTACCTTAAAAAAAATTATTTATCATATAATATATGATGACATTCTCCTTTATCTCTTTGATCACTTCAATCTCTCTTAAGCTAGCCACTAGCCCTCTTTGCTCAACTAGCCCTCTTCATTGCTTGATTAGGTCTTCTAATATTGTTAATCATATGTAGAACCTCTGTTATATATTCATGAAATTTATATGATGGTATTCATGACCTCCTTCTACTCACCAATGATCTATATCATTCACTATCCTCTTCTACTATCTTTCTCTAAGCATACCCAAATAGGCCTAAATCGTTTTGCTTTTATACAAATCACTTAATCATATCCTTGTTAGTTGATCATAAATTTATTAATCATGGGATATACTAAGATGGGGAGGGGATTGAATTAGTATATAATAATTTTCACTTAATCAAGTTCTACTTAACCATACATTTAACATATGAAATAAAACTAAAATAATAAACACCACACAAGATAGAGAGAGACACTAGATTTAACATGGAAACCTAATGTGGGAAAAACCATGGAGAAAAATCTCAAGTATATGAATGAGCACAAAATCAAACAAAAATATTTTAAAGAACCAACTTTTAGGAGCACCAACCCCTTTGGTAAGTACCAACACAATAACTATTCATGAGCACCAAACCCTTTTGTGTATACCACACAACTATCTCTCAATGTTTCTTTCTAAATAAATGATAAGACATTACAATATCTATTTCTTTTATCTCCTTTACTCTTATAAGCTAGATATAACAATTACAAATCATGCTCATTTTCTTACATTACCAAATGGATTCTCAAGCCTTTATTTATAGCATTCCAAATGACCTTTGGCATTCACCCTTTGTGACACTTCAATCCTTATGTAAAATCAAACGAAACTTGCATGAACCTTCATATCTTTACATTTGAGAATTAGCATGGTGACTATTCATAAGAAAATTCATCCTTTCCTCTTTTTTCTTTATCTTTGTGACTTTTCATATTCCTCAAAGTGTCCCTTCATGAGAAATTATGCCCTTTCTCTTTTTTCTTCACTTGGTGACTCTTGGAGTTCCTCAAGATGACTCTTCATCAGAAAATGCATCCCATTCTTATTTTATCTCTACCTCATGAATATTTGACTTCTCCATGGGCCCTTACTTTTAATTTATGCAACCAAAAATATATTCATTAATATTAAATAAATATTAACACACATTCGCCAAGATATGAATATTAAAAACACCATTAAATGCAATGGAGCCTTTATCACCAATAATTCTAGACCTTTGACATCAATGAAAATATTTCCAATAATCTCCCCCTTTATCTTTGATGGTAACCTCAAACTAAAACTATGACATCTTGAAACCTACATATACTATCATCTAAAAAAACATATAGTAACTCCCCCTTATTGTAGTAACCTGTACCTATTTCTGCACCTATACTTGTACCTATTATTCTCCTCCTTTGACATCAATGTCAAAGGGACTACTTGAAGCTAACAATTATATCCCACTTTATTGATACTAAACCTCAATGGTAGGAAGTAAAATAAATTACTCCCAACTCTTCTCATAAATCCTTGATTGTGTCTTTTGATCATGATTTTGTGAATATGTCTGATAATATAAATAAATTATTGCCTATCCTCTGAGCATCTGTAATCAACACATTTGAATCTTTTCTTCTAATCTCACAACCTTTTGCATAAAAATTTAATGTGTATCCCTAGTCACATATTTGACTTACACTTAATAGATTATGCTTAAGACCTTTTACATACAATACATTCTTAGTCTTGGTTCTTCCATTATCCAAACTCAAAGTACCTTTTTAGCTATCTTGGAAGTTGTTTTATCTCTAAATTTCATTGTGCTACCATTCATATTCTTTAGAGTTATGAACTTAAAATTGTCTCTTGTTATGTGCCTTGAACATATGCTATCAATGAACCATGGTTGTTCTTCATTTCTTGCATGCAAAGCTATCTGAACTAACATAGAATCTTTAGGTTGTTTCTTCTACCATGAACATGTCTGCACCTTGTTATTTATGAATGGAACATTGAAAATGTGGTCCTTCTTGATTGAATCAAACATGACTATATAATACCAAGTTATGTGTCCAAAATTATTACACTTGTAACATATTATGGCCTCTTCATCAAATTTTTATAGAGGAGCAAAAGAGTTGTAGCTTTTGCTAGACTCTACATGAGTTTCCTTCTTGTTTCTAAAATTGTTAGATCTTTTATGACATTCTATTTTCTTGTGACCATATCCATTACAATAAAAATAATAACCATGAAAATAGAACCTATTTGTATATCTCTGACCTAATTGTATTTTTTAACTTTGTTCCTTCCAACCTTCTTTGTTTGATATATCCTCTGTATTCTTCACTTCTTCCCTTTTTGTTTCCTTTTTTGTAAGATCTTCAACATAACTCTTTTTATCTTCAAAACTGATACCTATCTTATTTGATATTTCCTTTTGTCTTTCTAATATATTATTCAACTTGTTAGTGCTATCCTCAAATTTTGAATAACTAACTACTTTATCATTGACTGCTTTCTCAATATCTTATTTTAAAGAGGCAATTTCAATAACATACCTTTCACATTCTTTAATTAATTTTTTTAATTATGTTTTTAGATATTCTTCATTCCTTTTAGCTTATTCAAAGTGTGCTTATAGATCATCAATTATTTCCTTTGTCTCCTTTTCATTTTTCTTGATCCGGTGCTTCAATCTTCAATTCTTCTTCTCAACAGCTCTAATTCTTCTAAGGCATAAATGAGTTCTTCTAGATTTAACTTGGCTTTATCCTCACTTTCATCATGTCCTTCTTGATCATCTATATTTTTTCTTATAGAGGCATCTTCATGTATGGTCATGAATAGATTCTCTTCTTCATCTGATCACTAACTCCACTATCTTTGATTGAGCTAAGATCTTTAGAATATAAACTCTTCTTCTTGAATCTCCTCTTGTATTTGCCTTTGAAGTATTTCTTGTATATAGGCTTTCCTTCTTCATTTTCATCATTATTCTTATCTGGGCATATATCTATAAAATGACCAATCTTACCACATTTAAAACATTTAAATGGAAATTTTATTTGATATTTACTTGTACCTCTTTTTTTTTATGAATGAAAAGAGATCTACTGTCATCTTCATCATCACTGGAGTTCTCACTTGATTTTTTAATCGTATACTTGTCTTTCTTTGATGTCTTGAAATTAGATTCCATTTTTAAGTGTTTCTCTTATTCAGTTTACATCTCATATGCCATAAGAATAACATGTAGTTCATCCATCTTTAGCATGGAAAGATCCTTCATCTCCTCGATTATTGAAACCTTTGCATCATATCTCATTGGTAGAGATCTCAAAACATTTTGTATCATCGTTGACTCTTCTAAATTTTCACCAAGAACTTAAATCTAATTTACTATTTCATCAACTTGCAAAAAATAACTTGCTATATTTTCTTCCTCTTCCATCTTCAAACACTTAAACTGTCTTCTAAAAGATTGAAACTTAGCATGATGAACCTTTTCATCACCTTTGTAAAAATTCTCAAGTTTTACCCAAGTCTCATGAGTAGATTTACTTTTCATAACTTTAACAAATTTTGATTCACATAAACCACATTAAATAGCATTTAAAGCTTTAGCATTATTTTAACTTGACTTTTTTCTATCAGAGTAGTTACAAGTGTATGTGCCTCTTCATATTCCTCCAACACTACTTTCCAAATGTCAAATCCAAGGTCCATCATGTAAGTCCTCATCCGTATTCTTCAAAAGGCATAATTTGACCCATCAAACAAAGGTGCCTTAGTTTTATAAAAATATCCATATGATCCAAGCATTGTGCTTTCTCAATCTACGTTTAAGCTATAAAACTTTTTTCAAAGGAACCTACTCTGATACCAATTTTTAAGCATGGGATATACTAAGATGGGGGGTAAGTAAGTATATCATAAAATTTCACTTAATAAAATTCTACTTAACCATACATTTAAGATATGAAATAAAACTAGAATAATAAACACCACACAAGATAGAGAGAGACACCAAACTTAACATGGAAACCCAATGTGGGAAAAACCACAATGAATAATCTCAAGTATATGAATGAGAACCAACTCAAATTAAAATATTCGCAAGCAATAACTTGTAGGAGCACCAACCCCTTTTTTTAGCACCAACACAACAACTATTCATGATCACCAACCCATAGGAGCACCAACCCCTTTTGTGTATACCACACAGATATCTCTCAATGTTGCTTTCTCAACAAATGATAACACATTACAATATCTTTCTTTTTGTTCCTTTGCTCTTCTAAGATAGATATAACAATTAAAAATCATGATTAGTTTCTTATATTACCAAATGGCTTATCAAGCCTTTATTTATAGCTTTCCAAATGACCTTTGGCATTCACCCTTTATGACCCTTCAATCCTCATGGAAAATGGTACTAAACTTGCATGACCCTTTGTATCCTTGCATTTGGAAAGTCACATAGTGACTCTTCATAATCAAATGCATCCTTTCCTCTTTTGTCTTTATCTTGGTGACTTTTCATATTCCTCAAAGTGTTCATTCATGAGAAATTGTGCCCTTCCTCTTTTGTCTTCACTTGATGACTCTTGGAATTACTCAAGATGACTATTCATGGGAAAATGCATCCCATTCTTCTTTTGTCTTTACCTCATGACTCGTTGAATTCTCCATGTGCCCTTATTTTGACTTTATGCAACCAAAAATATATTTATTAATATTAATTCAATATTAACACACATTAGCCAAGATATGAATATTAAAAACACCATTAAATACAATGGGGCCTTTATCACCAATAACACTAGACCTTTGACATCAATGAAAATATTTCCAACAATATTCTTATCTATTAGGTTTTACATTAATAAGTCTTAAAATATTAAAAATAGTATGTCCTAATCTTGAATAAATCAATACATTATGTTATCCCTACATCAATTAGCCCTTACTCCTCTTTCAGGGTTTAAGAAGACCTAATAGGTCTTATTAACAACACATTACCCTTTGATATTTATGTAAGCATATCAAAACACCTCACATAGTATGAACACACTATATACCACTCTAATATACCTAATATAACTTCACTTTATGTCCATTGGACCTTTTAAGTTCAACCACCACTTGAATCCTCTCTCAAAACATTGTTTATAAAATACTTATGCATATAGAAAAAATAAATCTTGAACTACTAAGGTATATATTCAAATTTTAATAACAACCATGGAGACAATTAATAAATTTAGAAACCTCATGACCTGAGGGTCATCACAAAATTCAGCATATGCTTTAACCTAGGGTAAACAAGATCAACTTCTTTGTAAGATGTTCACTCAGAACTATCTACTAACTTCAAAATATAGTCAAGGAAACATAAACTTATAGCATATAATTTAGTACATTCAAGGTATTTAAATACATGAAAAATATATTATATCATCCTTAGAGTAACCTCCATTAAATAGATCATAAGTACTGATGGCAACTATTGGTCTTGCAGACCAATTTATCAATCTTTTCTATCATAGAGTCCACTTAGTCAGATAAGCCATTTTGTCTGCAATGTTCCAAACTCTTGTACTAAATTACAATATTATGTAAATCATGTATATATTATTAAAGTAAAAAAAAACATCATTATGAACTTTAATGCATCATTATTATATGAAAACACATTCGGAACATCTTTTCACTTTTACTTGTTTTTCTTATTGTCTACACCACTTGGTCTATTATCAACTGGCCAAATTGGATCACTAAATTTTCACACCTGAGATCTAAAACCTATCTATAAACCTTCATGGATAACAACTATAAGTCTCATAATTTCATCTTCCTCCACTTAGTAACTTTGACTCTATCAACTCTTTCTACTACAACAAATATTTGAAAGATAATCACTTTCTTATAGGTTATGCTCACTCACATGAAAAAGAAATTACACTTGGAGATGTATAAGAGAGTTTATTTAAACCTATAATCACCTATCTATCCATATTAAACCATTATTAACTTTTTGAAACAAGATATTCAACATCAGGTGATTGTCAGGGTTTTATCATGGTTTAAACCATCTTCTAGTCTTAATGATCATTTATAAAACTTAGTTCCTATTTCAAAAATGCAATTATTTTAAATTTGAGATAGAAACCTTCTTAATATAGCATGAATATATTATATTCTCATGTATATACTTCACATTCTAATGATCACTTAAAAAACCTTCTCAGGTAGACAACTCTTCATTTTATGCACTTTGAGAAACCTTGAAATAGTTTTTCAAGCCTTAACCTTCAAAATATGACTTGAAACTTCACGTACATACTTAATATAACTTTAATAACCTCTTTAAATGATAAAATACTCACCCATGTCATGTAAATTGATCTAGATACCTTATCTAGCCACCATCTCTATTTTACTTTCTAGGTCTTGACCTACAAGTCTCATTATGCCTTCAATTTTACCTTCTATCCACCTTATAGGCTTCACATTGGAACTCTCTTATGTTACAATTCCACTTTTATATGCTCTATAAACCTCATAAACTCACTCTTATTTATATATTCAATAGAGTATCATCAGAACTACTTACAAATCTTTAAAATTTGACTAAGATCTTTGTAGCATCTTTAGCATTACATACATAGATCTTCAGTGCTAACCTTCTAATCATTTTCAAGTTATTCAACACCTCATGTATAAAAACTTAAATTACCTCTTTCATACTCAAACACTATCAAATATTCTTAGGAGTATTAACATCTTCATGTATCATTTAGAGCATCTTCATAACTACTTACATAGATCTTCAAAACATATAGCTTCTTCTTCAGAGCTCAATCATTTAATCATGCTACTTATACATACCTAAAACCTTACATGATAAAATAACTTCAAAAGAACCTTTTACATCAATTATATTAGATTGACATCAATGACATTAGTTTGACATTAATGACATTAGTTTGAAATCAATGAAACTAGTTTGACATCATTGACAACACTTATTCTAACACCTCAACATTCAAATGCAATGCTCAACAATATCTCCCTTAATCAATGACAATTTCCAACATAATATGGGAGGTTGTTGTTACCTTGGAGGATGTCTATCCTATATTACAAGTATTAATTATATGTTACTCACTAAATTAGATGGTCTTGAGGGATACATAGGCTACTCTAAAGGATTTGATAGGACCTTTAAACATTGATATGGTATGGGGTGGATATGTTTGCATCAATGATATTGAGATTATGATAGACATAATATAATATGGATCTATGTAGGTGGATGTGCTAGTAATTGTTATTTTTGATAGATTAATGATAGTATTTATGGCTATTTTTAGTGACATTATAATACCTAGCAAGAGTTGTTAGTTCTTTGACATGGGTTTGAGAGGCATCTTTAGATATATGCTTGAAACTATAGTTTTTTTTTCCTAGGCATAAGATATTTTGACTTAATTATACCATGATATTCATTATGTGGTTCACTAAGTAGGAT
The DNA here is from genome assembly GCA_037957365.1 of Torreya grandis. Lineage (NCBI taxonomy): Eukaryota > Viridiplantae > Streptophyta > Pinopsida > Cupressales > Taxaceae > Torreya > Torreya grandis. Next base: position 500,691 of record JARHVA010003557.1, read on the forward strand.
GTAGTGTTTTTCCATCAACACTAATCTAGGTTTGGGCATGAGATCACATATCTATTGAGATTTTTATGGGTAGACACCAATAGAGTGGGGTATAAGGGCATATAGAATATGGATAGTATCAAGTGGGGCAAAGGCATAAGAGGCATACAAGGGAGATTAGATACTATAGGTGAGCCATAGATGAGATAATTGATATTGATTTAACATGAATGCCATACTTAGATATTTAATTTTATTGGCTAGAGGATGCAACATATATGTTTTATATGACTACTATATGTTGTATTGTGGGTTAGTAAGAGTATACCATTGAGAATTATAGGATGGATATAGTATAATTCTATTTTGGTTTGTAGTAAGATGTACCACCAAGAATGTAAAATTTTTATCATGTAGTAAGAGAGAGAGGATAGTGTGGAAAGGATTAGAGGATGAGGAGGGAGAGGAGGTAGGTGAGGGAGATTAGTAAGGAGATAATATGTAGGATTTAAAGGATGGATATGATGTGGAGATAGATTACGTGGAAGAGGAAGTGAAGAGAGGCATCTATGAGGATATGGTATAGGTATATGTGATAGGGGATGTAAGACATGATGGTCCCTCTAAACTAGAAGTATCTTATGATAATTAAACATTATTGATAGATTGAGACATGATATCAATTTTAGATAGACTAAGCTCATAGATCTATAGACCTAATTATATAATTAATCCTAACAATTATCTAAAACTCATATTTAAATTATTGTAGATCAGATAGAGATATCTATATTGATAGAAAAGTTAATCTAGATGTATGAGATATAGGTACAACTTACATTTAAGAGGGGTTAAACTAGATTAGATCAAGATATTATAGTACAAGGGCATTCCTACATTATTACATAGAGAGACTTAGTGATAGTAGAGCAATATGTAGCACAAGTAGAGAGATACAACACAACTAGGGATGGATAGATTATAGATTGAGCTTGTTGAGGCTTGAGTGGTTGTGATAGATAGATTTTTTTAATGATATATGGTAAGAGCCTTCAATCCAATGATGAGGTGATATGTTATAAAATATTATACAAGGTAACAGTGCTAGTGTCAGTTAAGAGGCTTATATGTTTTGATTATAGTGCACAAAGATTAGCTTCTAGATCAGGTCGATCACATAAGACTTATACATCATGGAGATCAATTTCTAAACCACCTCCTAATTCATCAACCATGGGTCCTTTTGCATATCCAACCTAACTAAAACATAGGACATGTGAGATATCTCAACATGTAGACCCACATGATAGATCTACTAGATATAGTCATAGATAGAGTTGACTTTTAGAGATTCACATTTTAATCTATGAGATGTATTTATTTATATAATGTACTCAGATGATTGGAGATGTAAGTGTACTCTATTTTGATGTATACACCCCATTTTTAATGTACCTAGACATTTTAAAAATTTGATATATTATATTTATGATATCTATTATTATCCAATGTTATGCTTACTACATTTTCCTATGTCATTTGTTCATATATTAGACATGATGGATATAACTTTGATTTATATATTTTATTTTTATTAGTATTGATGAGATGGTCATATTTTTGTTAACTTAGATGATTGGATTAGATAGTTATGGATTCATTTGATTTGATGGTATTAACATGTAAACCATTTTGAAACTTTATTTTTATATTGCACATGACAATATGCATCATAATCTAGGAAAAACTATGGTAACATTCATTTGTCAAAATGAGTAAAATGTTGAATTCAAAATGCAAATTTATAAAAAAATTTAAAATATATGGAGAACCAATATTTAAATGTACAACATAATGAAATTTAATAAATTTTAATTTAGATACAATTATTTACAACTAAAAATCATGATATATATATATATATATATATATATATATATATATATAATCAAGAGTTAAGTGGAAAAAACATAATGTATTAAAGTAAGGCACTAAAGTAAAAACAACAACATATTGATAAGATAACAAATAATTAACACACAAGATAAAGTAATTAAATATTCAATTTAGAAAGGTGTTTGAGTGACAATAAGGATTAATCTTTGAAAACAAGGGTATGATAGAATAATCGTGACCAGGGAAGGGGGAATAGAATAATAAGGGATGACTGAGATAACTCCAAATGTTGAAAGAAAGTGGAAACTACCTACATAATATTATGGAATTCATGACATATTTATTTCTCCTAATGATCTGGGATTGAAATAAATTTATGACAAGTTAATAAGATATATTATAGAGGAAAAATAGGAATAAGGACTCGCAAAATGATCAAAGGGTATAAGGATTAGGCTTTCCAAATCAGAAAGAGATATTCTCATAATATGTTGAGAGAATGGGATAAGGGATGACCAAACTAATCTTATAAAACTAAGCACTACCTACATATTTCAATTGAACTTCAATCCATTGTAGACAAACTAAAACATGGAACAAAAAATGATATGTATGATCATAGAAAAGAAACTGAACAATGTGAGATAGAATGGTGAAACTCACAAAATGATGAGAGTGTGAAATATGAACTCACAAAATAGAGAGAGCATAAATTTGATAAATTTTAAAATAGTGATAGTGTGGAATTAAATCACAAAATGGCTAGAGTGTGGAATATGGAATTGTAAAATAATGATAGCTTGAAATATTAACTCACAAAATTATGAGAGCATAGTAAGTGAGTCCCATTTTTTGAGATGTCCTACTCACAAGAAGATGAAAATCACCTTTGAGATACTTCAATATGTACCACCTAACTATAAAATACTATAAATCCAAGTTTAGTAATAAGATGAAAACAAATAAATTATGTGACATTAGATATGGGTACATATGGTAGAACCATGGGAAATTGATTCATCCAATGTTTTAGGGTTTTTAATATACGGGAATATTTGGATTTGAAATATTAAGGGATTTTTGGAATAAGATATAAATAATAGGGTATTTTTACTATAAATTTTATAGGAAATAATAATAGAAAACTCTAGAAACACCTATCAAAGGAAAGGAGGATCATGGGTGCATGAAATCAATAATGAATAGGTAATGTGAAGGGGATGTCCATACATGATACATTCAAGGAGTACCACTCCAAAAAAAATATAATATGATACAAATTCTTTTTTTGAAACAATGAATCAAGATGCAAAGAGAGTGAATGATGGAATGTGCAAAGAAATATTATAGGAACTCAAATGAATAATAGAATTCAGATAAGTTGGATAATCATGACATTCCACATTATAGAATTTATTTTACCAAGAAATTTTAACACAAACCATTCTATAATTATGCTCTACTCTTTTTGAATGTTGTTTTGATGCACATATTGTACCTAGATAATTATAATTAGATCAAGATGCTAATAGGAAAGGGGATTGAGGAATAATGAAATTGTGTACCCAAGCAAGGGATAGAAGGATAACAAAGACAAATTAGAACAAATATGCCCCCAATAAGGAATATATATAGACAAGAGCATGGAAACTCAAGCATGAAATATCTTAAGATGTATAATATTCATTGGCTCATCTAATTCATCACCTTGTGGAGTAGCCTATCTATATGCACTAAACCCATAGCTATCTATAAGAAAAAACATCCCAACCAATTAGGTTCAAACTTACCTTTATTTTCCCATTTAAAATTTGTATTATTTTGATTATCTTTGAGAAAAATATCACTAAGATCAAACTCTTGAGAGATAATTTAGTTTTTATAGCCATGGAATAGCCGATTCTAATAGGATTCAATGTGATTTAGGGTAGATAGACTTTTCTCATCTACAAATTACAATTATGCTAATCTATCCACTCAATAGTCTTATTTGACAAGGATATGATGTAGTGAAATATGGAAGGAGGGAATCTCAATCTCAATAAAAATAATGGTAGAATGGCTTCAGTGACATAAATTAGGGAATATGTAATTAAATTAGGGAATATGGAATTTCACCACTAGTAGTGCGAACATTAGTATGATATGCCCATAAGGCTTGGAATTTTTTTAAATTCTAATAACTTCCAAATGTATCGATAGTCTTTTTAAGGATTTTGAAAAGTGTTTTATTGGATAATTTTTCTTATCCATTACCTTGAATATATAAGGAGTGGAAAACTTGTGATTGAAATATAACTTATAACATAGGGTGATGACATCCTTATTTTTAAAGGATGTGCCATTATCTAAGATGATGATGGAAGGACTGTTGTAATAGAAAATGCTATTGTTCAAGATGCACTTAAAAATATACTTACCAATTATGTAATTGAGGGGGATTGCCTATACTCATTTAGTAATATATTCAATAGTATTAAGGATATGATATTGACCATTATAATAAGTAGGGTTAATATTGCCTATGATATTGATCCCCCATGTTGAAAATGGTCAAGTTTTTACTGGTTGTAGTGCATGTGCTAGATCTTGAATTAGATCACCATGTTTTTGACATGATAGATATTTATTAACATAAGCACATGTATATACTTCAATGGTATCCTAATAATAACTAGTATGGATTATATTCTGAGTTCGGACCATATCATTAGTGTCTGCTCAACAAATCCCTTTATGGACTTCGGTAAGTAGTAGTTAGGATTCTATTGTATTTAAAAACCACATTAGACTTCCATAATATCCCATATGATAGATCAAGTTTCTAATTATGGTGTAATGAAAAGTTTTTGGATAAATTATGCTATTTGGTTATGTGATGGATCAAGTGAAAAGATGTGATTATGAAGATATGAAAGGATGTCATTGTACCAAGGGGAATTATTACCAAAAATTATGCATATCATCTCATAACATGAATAGTTTTATGATCGAATAAGAATATTTTAAATTGGGAATTTATACTTTTTGATATAAAAATTAAATGTAATAATTAAACCAATGGTAGCCATAACATCAGTTGACTTATTGTTGGCTCTAGGAATTTGTTTACACTTAATGGATTCAAATTTGAGTTTGAGAGAAACTAACATAATTTTGTGAGGCACCAATTTTTAATCCTTTATTTTATACTAATCAATGGATTGATCAATAATGAGATGTAAATCACCATATACTTTTAAATTTTTAATATTTCATGACACTAGAAGACAAAATCCAACAATCAAAGCCTCATACTCAGCAATATTATTTATGTATGGAAATCCAATGTAAAAACCTTTAGGAATAATATCATCATGTAGTGTGATAAATATTAGTCCTACTCTTAAACCATGTGATGTGATATAAACATAAAAATATATCTTACATTCTTTGCCTTTATCGAGAATCATAATAGACTCATATGGAAGTACACTATAATTGAAGTAGAATCTTGAAAAGGTGATTCAACTAGTTGATTAGCTAATAATTTTCCTTTGATTAATTTATGATCTATGTATTCAATATTAGACTCAATAAGTAAAATGACCCATTTATAAATTCAACTAGTTAGAGTTAATTTTAACAAAAGATATTTCAAGGGATCCACTTTGGTAATCAACAGTGTCTTGTTATTCAACATGTAATGTCTAAGCTTGTGGGAAGAAAAAACCAATGTAAGACATGAATTTTCTATTAGAGTATGATTTTACTCTAAGAGAATACTTAATGTCTCAGATAATAAGTACCTCTTTATTTTCCTTGATCATCATGTTGAGCTAGGAGTGACACCTAGGCATCAATAATAGTAGAAATGTGTAGTAACAAAGACTTCCCCAACATTGGTGGAATAAGTACTGGAGGATTTAATAGCTATTGATTAAGTTTCCCAAAATCATTTTTGCATTTAAAATTCCATTGAAAATTATTACCCTTATTTAAAATATGTGTAAATGGATGAAAATGATTATCAAGTTGAGATATAAAATGTCTAATAGACCAAATCTTATCCTGTAGATTATGAAGTTTCTTCAAATTGGAAGGAGGTGACATATCAATAATAGATTAAAATTTAGCTAGATACACTTCAATTCCCCTATGAGATACAATGAATCCTAAATTATTTCTAGATATAACCCTAAAAATAGACTTCTGAGAGTTTAGATGCACTTTATGCACATGAATCTATTCAAATATTATTTGTATCACTATTTGATACTTTACATGAGTTTTATATTTTCTTAGAATATGTTAGCCAAATTTTCGATACCATAGACCAGGTTCATTGAAAATTTGACTTGTCATATTTTATGACCCTTCTCATAGTCTTTACATGCCTATTGGGCCTTTAGATGGTCTTGTTAAAATCCTTATTGGCAAAAATTAAGGTTATTTTTACAAGATTAGGGTAATTTTGATGTTTGTCTTGTACTAAGTCTACTCATAGAGTGAACTTGAAAACAAGGTGTCAAAAATTTTCAAATGTCATAGTTTTTTTAAAAAATTTAAGGTTCTTTTGTGAAAATTAACACTTTATATATGTTTGTAAAAGTTAAGGTTCTTTTATGAAAATTAAGGTAAAGTGCCATACAAGGAAAAAAGTGAATATTGTGAAATTAAACACATGAAAAGAACAAGTATCCATAAAATAAACTTTTTAAAGACTTTTAGTTAGTTATATAACTCCCACTTATGTCAATAATATTAGTTGGAGTTAGTTTTACAAGTTCAACATCCAATTTGAGAGAATCACTCCTTTACAAGCAGTTATAGATACTTGTATGAGATTCAGAGATCCATTTTTAGGTGATTATAGTTAAAGGGTGTCTCTTAAAATTTTATATAACATATACATGACTTAAAATATTTCACAGGTCCATATATTTCATAAGTTACAACATGAACTCCATCTCTCCCTTGGAAATCTCACAATGGCAATTTTCACATGCGCAATATATATAGTACGTTGGGATTCATGGTATGATATTTTTTATAGATGAGTGGGTCCTAATAACCTTAAAATAAATGTAAATATTAATTAATTTGGTGATCTCTCCTTTATTAACAATAGTTAAGAGTCTAAGGAGGTCACTATGTCTTTTTCATTCAAGTAGGGTCTATTTTTGCTTTTATTTCTTCACTTCTGAGTTTGATGGAGAAGATTTAATTTTTTAAGGTATTTTTATAGATAAAATTAGTATTTTTTATTGTTATTTTCATCAATAAAATCAAATTAGCGAGTTGTATTTCATAAGGAAACTAGTGTCTTAAGAATATAGAACATATCACCCCAACTACAAAATTTTTAGTTGGTTTGAAATGTTACCATTATTAGAAGTTTATAAATGCCTCATCATTCATAAAATAATAATAAATATCATATTAGTCATGTGATATATCCTATAAAATTGTCCTTGATATATATATTCCTTTAAGTGGTGGCATTATTCTTACTCCTTGGAGGAATGGTGTAGTGTAGAAATAGTTTCCCAAAGGATTGATTTCTAAATTTGGCACAAATAGAAATGATAAAATAATAATAGTATATGATAATGGTAATTAAAAAGTTTAAGGAACAAGGTAATGATAATGGGTCTCAAATACACTCTTTAACAAATATTTGGATAAGCTTTGTCCACCCACAAGTTTATAGCCCTGTAGGTGGACATTTTAGGATTAAAATTTTCATGTTGAGGATGTTAAATAAATGGAGAGACCTGGTATAATAAAATAAACACTCATTTGGACTTTATATACCACATTTCATAATCAAATAAAGTGAATGAATACATGGATTCAAAATTTCATACATAAGCCTTGTCCATGAGCTGACCTCATACATATGCATGTACATACATGGCCAAATTTGAGATTGAGTAATGTTTAGTTTGAGGTCCATAGTATACTGATGGAATGATAGAAAAATGAAAATTATTTTATATAATATCAAAGTTTTAAAGACTCAATAAGCTACTTTCAATAGCCCATCCAAGCAAAAATGTAGACTTATGAGTTACAGACTTGTAGGTCCTCATTTTTTACCCAAAAGCTAATTGTCATGTAAATAATAATAAGTGTGAAAACATGAATCAATGTATGAATGAAATAATAAATTTACAAATGAATAATCCTAAGTTATTTTAGAGACAAAAGAGGGTTGATATTATTGAGTTTTCATACCTAGATACTCATACACATGTCTGTGTATGAGGAAAAGAAGAAAAACATGTAGATTATATAAGAGACTAATGATATTATAAAATGGTTAAAGGATACTTAAATAAATTTCATCACTCTTAAAATTTACATAGCCTAGTTAAGAAGGATAGTTTCAAATCTCAATGTTTAAACCCTCTTCCAATCACCACCTATAACTATGAATACATGCAAAAAATAGCAAAGATAAGTGATGATGTAGGGTCCTATAAAGGTTTAAAATTTTAAATAAGTATAAATAAACTAAAAAATTTAAAAAAAGATAAATAAACTAAAAATTTTAATAATGTCATGTTTTTTCTCATAGTTTTGTATTGACGCGCTAGGACTCCTTAAGATTCAATCAAAATTATAACATCCACCTACAAGATTGAAGCCACAATTGGCCCTATAATTAAAGAAATGATGTATTTAAATTAGTAGGGTTAGAGATAATATAGGTAGTGTTGACCAATTTTTTCCCACAAGCCAAAACCGTTCACCTTCTTTCTTTGTTATTCGAAGATAGTTGTTTCAAGTTGCACAAGTTCAATGCTAGTGTTTCTCTATTTAGTTCAATGTTAAGGCTCATCGATGTGCTTAGTTTAATCGTTGAACCATTTTTAGTTCAACGGGTTCAGTTCAATGGTTCAATTCAATTCAAAGGTTCATCAGATTTTGGTTAACTCCCCATCGGCATGCAATGGTTGAACCTTGAACTGTTGAACCAAATTTTGGTTCAACGGGTTCGGTTCAAGGCTCTACCCTTAGCCAAAGGGGATCTTCAAGTCCAAAGTGCCATTTTGAAGGGTAGACACTTAATATTCCAAAAGGTTTGGGTGTGCCTCAAAATGACAAAGGAAAGAATTTTCATGGACAATTTGTCAGTGAAAATGCACAGCCAAAATGCAAAGTCAAAGTGAAAGAATTTTTGTAGACTTTTTGTCTACAAGAAAAGTCTGTAGACAATTTGTCTACAAAAAACAAAGCAAAAGCCAAAAAAGTCCTAGGGAAATTATCCGCAGACAATTTTCCCACGAGAGCCTGGGAGGATAGTCTAAAAGACAAAGGGACCCACCAAAGTTCCCAAAGGGTAGGTGCCCTTGTAGGGGACTTTTGACTGGGTCAAGAGGACTTTTCAAAGGCCAAAAGGTGCTGAGAGAAATAACAAAGGTAGAGAAGTGCCCCAAGGTGTTAAGGAGAAAGCAAGCCATAGAAGACAAAGCCAACATGGACTTGAGGAGATGCCATGTGGACCTGATGACATCTCAGTCCACGTCAAGTTTAACAGAATGGTTTAGCCATTGGTTCCCAAGTGATGATGTTTGGGAGGCCATCAAATTCAAGAGGATGAAATATCCATTGGTTTTCAAAGCTTGATGGCTAGGTGGATGTCAAATTTATCAAAATGGGATGGCCATCTATTTTCAAATCAAAGGAAGCACTAGCCATGGAAAAGAGATCAAAACATAGTGACCCACCAAGAAGTTCACCCCTAGGGGCCAAACAAGCTAGATAGAGACAAAGTGGAGAAAGGACAATGTGACAAGCAAAGAGTGAGCTAGCAATTAGCCCAAGTGGCACCATTTGAGAAATGACTTTAGTAGGTGGAATATTCCATTGAGAATTGATCATAAGAGGCACAAAGAGGTAAGATGAAATTGGTTTTCTCCATTTTACATTAAATTGGTAGACAAAATGTATATTGGCCTTGAAAAGGGGTGGATTTTGAATAGACAAAGGTGTAGTTCATTAATTCCTTGAGTGACTTGTTATTCCCAATGAAGGGACATCACATGCCACTTGCAAGCCAAAGGGTGCCATGAGCCTCTTGTCTTTTTCTATATAACATTATGAATTGGTCATTTGTAATAATCTTTTTTCACAATTTTACAAGGCACAGCCCTGTTGAAATTTCTAGCTGAATCAAATAAAGATAGCTTTTACCTCTTCTTGGATGGATATTTTATGTATGTCCTAAGTGTTTGATTTGTGTTCAATCATTGTCTTTTGATGCTCTCATAGGTTTAGCACCAATACACCAATTATCTACAAGGCACCATTTTCTGTAGCTGACAGGAGGAGAGCTCTATTTGGAAGTATAGGATAGAGGAAGTCATTTATAGTATGTATTTCATAGCATCTTGGTGAGTCCCTATTTATATGTTTTCATAAGAACCTCCATATCATTTTCTAGTAGCCTAGTCTTTTTGCCAAGTCTAAGTGTATGTATGTATGTATTTGTATGATTCTGAGTGTGGATGTGTGAAGATTGACTTATTTTGGTGTATCACCTCTTTAGAGTAGTTTGTTTTCATACACACTCTCTCTCTTTTCATCCCCCCCATTATAGCTATATATACATATAACTATATATATATATATATATATATATATATATATATATATATATATATATATATATATATTACACTTGCTAGAACAAACAATGATACATCAGAGGGAGCTTGCCCTTAGCTAGAGACTCTCCTGTCCTGCTTCACCATCCCACGGGTGAGAGGGGAGTTTCCATGTTGTGAGGAAAAGACAGGAGTTCAACTTCCTGTCAGTGAGTGCAATTTCCTACGTCAATATTTCTAGCACGCCTGTGGGACCCAATTTGACACTCAATAAAGTTTAGGATTGATGCTGGTCCTGATACATCTAATTCAAAGTTTTTTAGCATCTAGCGACTCCACTAGTAAGAGCTTTAGTTTTCAAATTAAGACCAGTTGCTTAACTTTATATGCCTAAGGTCACTACAAGGTCTGCTTCAAGAGGGGTTCCTTTTAATTTCATTGAATTACCTTTAAACTGTACTAAGAGACTATGATTTGAGAGGACTCATCCTTATCTAGAATCCAACCCTCCTATATCTATTATAAGAGACACAGTTGTAGTAGAACCTTAGTTACAGCCAATCGCAACCATGGCATTGACTTTTATGGTTTTTCATTGTGAGAGTCCCTTGAATCTCCCATGCTACGATCCAATTATGGGAATAGCTCTCAAGAATGTACCTTATTTTGATGGAGTAGGACCTATTACACCCATTGAGCATATTAGGAATATTGCCAACCTTTGCAATATTCACAATATAACAAAAGAAAACATTGCCATTAGACTACTACCTTTGTCTCTGAAAGGCAAAGCTCTTGATTGGTATGGCACCTTGCCTATGAATTCAATACATTCTTGGAATGAATTGGGCACTCAGTTGACATATTGTTTTGGGGAAAAGAGTGATGGTCTCTCACTTTCTAAGCAATTGACGACTATAAAGAGAGCTCCACATGAGTATATGTAGGACTTCAACATGCATTTTCAAAAAACTTGGGATAAAATTCCCATCCTAGTAAGACTGACTCCTAGCTATGCTTTCTTGTACTATTTAGAGGCATTAAATAGTGATATTGCTATGATGATCTAATCTATGGGAGGATGTATACTGCTAGCTGCTTACGACATTGCCAAAGCAGCCAAAAATTGCTTGGTTTAAGTTGGGAAAATAGTCCCTAGACCTCACATGCCACTCTTCCCAAAAATTTTGCCCCTAATTCAAAATATTGCTCCAATAATGGCCCCATTGCCTAGTGTCAAAAAGCTAGCTTCCACTTCATCTAATGAACTTCATGAGGTTAAAATCCTATTGCAGGACATGTCAAACAAACTTATAGCCCTTAAAAGGCAGCGAGCTCAAAGTAATAGGCTGAGCTAGGGATATCAGCATTATGGTCAGGCTCTTAGACCCCCTTTTCAAGGCTATAATCAAGGACAAGGTTAGCACACTCAGACTAGACTATTTCAAAATTACAACTCAGGCCCCCTTTCATCATCTAAAGTCATGGTACTAGTTTAGAACAATCTAGTACAAGAGCAGCCAAGTTTTTTGACCATGGGGTATAATCAAGAATAGGTTGTTTACACAAATGAGATGATGAACTATTTTTATAATGAAAACAACCAAATGGCCACTCAATCCTAGGTCTTCGAGCCTTTAATGCAACCTAGCACGAGTAGCAATCAGGCCCAACTAGATTCTACCTTGATGAACCACATGGAAGGGGAATTTTACTCAGTTAATTATGTGGGTGCTATAGATAATTAGGCTGATTGTGTTGCAGCTAACATGAGGTTCAAAAGAAGAGTAGTGATAAAAGCCTAGGCTACTACTTAGGTGGTAGTAGCACCTTCTCTATCACACTCCATTTCAAAGGCCCCAAACGTTAGGTAGCTATTTATACCTTCAGCCCCTCAGCCTGTAGTTTAGCTTGGAATCAACCCTAAAGAAAGATTAAAGGGAGGTAGCCCTCAAATCAATATAGTGGACTAGATGAAGAAGATGCATATGAATATCTCTTTATGGGATTCATTGTCTCTTCCAAGCTAGAAGAACATATTGAAGAAGGAATTGCATGAGCTAAATCAACAAGTTGTCCCAGCAAACATTGATAATGTCTTGATGACAAATGGATAGCCTTCCACTTTAGGTCAGGTAAAGAAAGAAGAGAAAACTCCCCCTTTCTATGTATCCCTAGTTATTGGGGATTTCTTGGTACATAATTGCATAATTAACAGCGGGGCCAACACCTCGATGATGCCCAAGTGCATTGCTTACAAGATGGGACTGAAGTATGAAGAGATGAACAAAGGAGTCTTGCAGTTAGATGGGACACCTACAAAAATTGTTGGAATTGTGAAGGGTTTAGGCATAACATTGCATGTTTGCCCAACCTTCTCAATTCCCCATGATATAGTGGTGGTAGTTGTTCCCCCTTATTTTGAAATCTACTTGTCTAGGGACTTCACATCGAAGATAGGTGGCTATCTAGCAGCAAATTGGTCGTATCTAGTTTTTAGAACCAAGTATGGGACCAAGGTGAAAATTGAGTCTGAGCCACTCTACAAGGACCATATAAAACCATACACACCAAAGGAAGCAAACATTAGTTACACAATCATTGACTCAGAAGAGTCCTAGATAGACTAAGCTTTGTCCTTTGCCCTTGAAGGAGTCACAGACCTACTCTTGGATAAGTGGGGAAACAATAATTTCAAGCATGATCCTTACAAGTTCATTGAGGAGGCAGACCTTGGAGTTTATTATATGCATGAGGAGGGTGCCTTCATGCCAAATTTAATGAAGGCATATCAAGAGGACCTTGGCCTATGACAGCTGTATTTTAACGGTTCCAAAAGCAAGCTAGGCACTGATGGTGGGGCGATGTTGGTCTCCCCTTCAAAGGAAAGGTACATTTCAGCTTTCTATTTCCAATTCTCTTGCATGAGTAATGTTGCAAAATATGAGTCTTTGATCCATGGCCTTGAATGGGCAAGAAAAAGAGTGATTAAGGACTTGCAAGTTTTGGGAGACAACAAGTTGATTGTAAATCAGGTGAGAAGCCTAAATTTGACCAAGAATTCCTTACTGAAGTCTTACAAGCATAGAGTTTGGGACTTGGTGGAGGATTTTCTTGCCTTCAATATCACCTCCATTCCCAGAGAGCAAAACAAACAAGTAGATAGGCTGGCAGCAGTTGGTGTTCAGTTTGACATTTCAAAGGAAATAAGCTGAGACTGTGGTTTGTGCCACTTAAAAGTGATGGTTCGGCCTTTGGTTCCTGACAACATTGAAAATTGGCAAGTTTTTGAAAGTGACTAGTAAATAGCTTTTTTCTTATAGGAATAAGCTAAATTTTCAACACAAAATCAAGTGAAATTGCAACAGCAATATGCCAATCAGATTGTTCAATTAAAGAATAATAAACTCCCTAAAGGTCTAGTCATGCTTGAAAGCATCTTCAACAAAGATGATCAATTGAGAAATGACAAGGAATGCATCACAACCAAAGAGGAAAATTATGAAAGGGTTGAAATCTTCATGGACAAGTTGCTTGTGCTTAGAAAAGTCTGCTCATTTCAGGAAAGGCAGGCTTTCATTTTGTTGTGTCAGGAGTTCTCTGATGTCTTTGCTTGGGATTACAGTGACTTGAAGGGCTTCAACTCAAGGCTTACCCAGCACACTATTAAATTAGAAGAAGGAACTAGGCTAGTCACACAAAATCAGAGACCTATAAATTTGACAATTAAACCCCTCATGCAGAGGGAATTGGCCAAATTGATTGAGTCTGGAATTATATTTCCAATCAAGCACTCCAGTTGGCTGGCCATCCTTGTTCTTGTTAGGAAGAAGAATGGGGAAATCAAGTTGTGTGTCTACTTTAGAGACCTTAATAAAGTCTCTTTGAAATATCATTATACCCTTCCAAGCATGGAGTGGATTCTTCAGCAGGTAATAGGTAGCGAGCATTTCTCCCTCCTGGATGGTTATTCAGGGTATAATCAGATTTTAGTGCGAGGTTGTGATTAGCACAAAATGGCCTTCACTATTAAATGGGGGATGTTTACCTAAAAGAAGATGCCTTTTGGGCTATCTAATGTTGGTGCTACCTTTTAGCAAGCCATGGATATGGATTTTGGAGGCTTAGTGAATAACAACGTGCTAGTCTACCTTGATGATGTGACGGTATTCTCCAAGGAAGCAAGCCAACACATAAAGCACCTCAGGAAAAATTTAGAAAGGTATAGGGAGCTTGGAATCTCTCTTAATCCAAAGAAGTGTGTGTTCTTTGTTCATGAGGGGAAACTTCTTGGACACATTATGTCCAAAGAGGGTTTATCTATTGACCCCGAGAGAGTTTGCTCTATCCTGGAGATGTCCCTACCAAAGCACAAGAAAGGCTTGCAGAGTTTCTTTGGTAGGATAAACTTCATTCAGAGGTTCCTTCAAAATTTTGTAGAGATAGTCAAGCCACTCACCCCTATGCTGAAGAAGGGTGATGAATTCAAATGGATAGCTCAAAGGAAAGACCGCTTTGAGGCCATCAAGTAGTCCATGACCTGGGCTCCCACTTTGATCAGCCCTAACTTCAACAAAGACTTCAACCTCTATACTTTCAGCAATGAAGAGGTGATATCCACCATGCTTACCCAATCTAATGATGATGATCTTGAATAGCCACTTACTTTTTTTAGCCAAGGATTAGAGTATTTTGAAGTCAGGTACACGTATGAAGAGAAGCAAGTCCTGGCAGTAGTGAGGAGCTTGAAGAAATTTAGCCATATGTTGTCTAATAGCATGATTCAACTTATGGTCCCACATCTTGGCATCAAGGATTTCTTGACCAATCAAGACCTGAATGAGAAGAGGGAAGGGTGGATTACCAAAGTGATGGAGTATGACATAGACATTAAGATCACCAAGCTGATGAGGGGAAGAGGCCTGTGTGAATAGCTCGCTGTAGACTTAAAGCAAAAGAGGGAAGACAAATTGATAATTCATGATGTAGATACTATAGAGGAACTAACTATCATAAAGGATTGGATGTTGGAACTAAGGCATTTCCTTACTACTGGTGAGTGCCCATAGGGTCTTGATAAGATCGAAAGAAGGTATTTTAAACTCTAGTCTCTCCCTTATGTCCTGGTTGATGAAGTATTGTTTAGGAGGGACTTCTTCGAGGTCCTCCTAAGGTGCATTGACCTGAACCAGGTTGATAAGGTATTGGCTAAGTTCCATGATGGACCAGTAGGTGGTCACTTCGCCCCTAGAGCTATGGCAGCAAGGATAATGAGAGCTGGCTATTTTTTGCCTACTCTTTTCAAGGACACCCATGCCTGGGTAAGAAAGTGCTAGAAGTGTGCACTTTTTGATATAAAACAATGATTGGCTACCATGCCTCTACAGCCCATTCAAGTTGAGCAACCATTCATGCAGTGGGGCCTAGATTTCATAGGGATGATCAATCCTCCCTCTAGTGCTAGGCACAAGTGGGTGCTGACTGCTAAAAATTATTTCACCAGGTGGGTGGAGGCTGTCACTCTAAAGTAGGTGAATGAAAGCATAGTCCTAGAGTTTTATGAATACCTGATAACAAGATTTGGGGTTCCATCCACCATAATCTCAGATAACACTTTGGCTTTTTTGGGAGCTAAAACAAGTGAATGGGTGCTAAGGTATGGCATATACCTTAGCACTTCATCAAATTATTATCCGTAGGGGAATGGGCTAGCTAAGTCCACCAACAAAAATTTGATCAGAATTATAAAGAGGACCATGGAAGAAAATTAGAGAACATGGCATGCCAAGCTGAAGATAGCTCTATGGGCTAACCGAATCACTCTAAAGAGATCAATCAAAAATTCTCCATATAAGCTCATAAATGGAAGGGAAGCTAGGCTTCCCATCTCACTTGAACTACCAGCAATAGATCTCACCCACAAGTTATAGTTAGAAGAAGGAACCATCATGGAGGTCACGCTGTGTGAGCTAATGGAGTTCCAAGGGATAAGGGACTGTGCCGTGGCTTCTATGTCTAGTCACCAACAACAAGTAAAAAGACAATTCGACAAGAAATCTTCATCAAAAGATTTCTCTAAAGGAGACATTGTCTTGAAATGGGATGAGGATCAAACTAAGCCTAGAAAGCATGAACAATTTGATGCCCTATGGAGCGGTCCTTACATGATCACTCAGTGCAAGAAACATAATGTGTTCCAACTTTCTAGGTTGGATGGTGAAGCACTGCATATCCCAGTTAATGGGATACATCTGAAATGTTGCCACTAATTTTTGGGTTCACTTTTACATATTTTCCCTTGTTTTCTTTCCTATTTTTCCATAAGTGTTGTTGCACAAGCAATAGTTTTCTTAGTCTTCCATGTGTTTTCTTTTCTTTGGGGGTAGATCTGCATAACTATTTCCAAGTTTTAACAAAGTTGTTGTTGATTCTCAAAGTTACTATCTGACTCCATGCCTAATGGATTTTCAAGGTAGTTGGTCTTTAAGCATAACAGGCATGCTTCCCCTGTGAGTCACCATCTGTTGACCAATTTTTGCCCACAAGCCAAAACCATTCACCTTCTTTCTTCACTATTCGAAGACAGTTGTTTTAGGTTGCATAAGTTCAATGCCAGTGTTTCTCTATTTAGTTCAACGTTAAGGCTCATCGATGCACTTAGTTGAACCATTAAAGCATTTTTGGTTCAATGGGATTAGTTCAATAGTTTAATTCAATTCAAATGTTCATCAGCTTTTGGTTCACTCCCCATCGGCGCGCAATGGTTGAACCTTGAACCATTAAACCAAATTTTGGTTCAACAGGTTCAATTCAAGGGTCTACCCTTAGCCAATGGGGATCTTCAAGTCCAAAGTGCCCTTCTGGAGGGCGGAAACTTCATATTCCAAAAGATTCAGGCGTGCCTCAAAATAACAAAGGAAAGAAAAAGGAAAGAATTTCCACGAATAATTTGTCCACAAAAATGCACAGCCAAAATGCAAAGTCAAAGTGGAAGAATTTCTATAAACTTTTTATTCACGGGAAAAGTCTATGGATAATTTATCTATAGAAAACAAATGAAAGGCCAACAAAACCCCAGGGAAATTGTATATGGACAATTTGCTCATGGGAGCCCGGGAGGATAGTCTAAAAGATAAAGGGACCCACCGAAATTCCCAAAGGGTAGGTGCCCTTGCAAGGGACTTCCAGCCAAGTTGAGATGACTTTTCAAAGGCTGAAAGGTGCCAAGAGAAATAACAAAGGTGGAGAAGTGCCCCGAGGTGTGAACGAGAAAGCAAGCTATAAAAGACAAAGCCAGCATGGACTTGAGGAGATGCCACGTGGACCCAATGATGTCTCAGTGGATTTCAAGTTTAACAGAATGGTTTAGCTATTGCTTCTCAAGTGATGATGTTTGGGAGCCCATCAAATTCAAGAGGATGAAATATCCATTAGTTTTCAAAGCTTGACGGCTGGGTGGACATCGAATTTAACAGAATGGGATGGCCATCTATTTTCAAAGCAAAGGAAGTGCTAGCCATGGAAAGGAGCTCAAAATGCAGTGACCTCCCAAGAAGTTTGCCCCTGGGGGCTGAATAAGCCAGATAGAGACAAAGTGGAGAAAGGACAAAGTAAAAAGCAAAGAGCGAGCTGGAAATTAGCTCAAGTGGTACCATTTGAGAAATGACTTTAGTAGGTGAAATAGTCCATTGTGAATTGATCATAAGAGGCACAAATAGCTAAGATGAAATTGGTTCTCTCCATTTTACATTAAATGCGTAGACAAAATGTATATTGGCCTTGAAAAAGGGTAGATTTCAAATAGACAAAGGCATAGTTCATTAATTCCTTGAGTGACTTGTTCTTCCCAATGAAGGGACGTCACATGCCACTTGTAAGCCAAAGGGTGCCATGAGCCTCTTGTCTTTTCCTATATAACATTATGAATCGCTCATTTGTAATAATCTTTTTCACAATTTTACAAGGTGCAGCCCTGTTGAAATTTCCACCTAAATCAAATAAAGAGAGATTTTACCTCTTCTTGGATGGATATTCTATGTATGTCCTAAGTGTTTGATTTGTGTTCAGTCATTATCTTTTGATGCTCTCACAGGTTCAGGACCAACACACCAGTTATCTATAAGGCACCATTTTTTGCAGATGATAAGAGGAGAGCTCTATTTGGAAGTATAGGATAGAGGAAGTCATTTACATTATGTATTTCATAGCATCTTGGTGAGTCCCTATTTTTGTGTTTTCATAAGAACCTCCCTGTCATTTTCCAACAGCTTGGTCTTTTTGCCAATTCTGAGTGTATGTATGTATGTATTTGTCTGATTCTGAGTGTGGATGTGTGAAGGTTGACTTATTTTGGTGTATCACCTCTTTAGATTATTTTTTTCCTGCACTCTCTCTCTCTCTCTCTCTCTCTCTCTCTCTCTCTCTCTCTCTCTCTCTCTCTCTCTCTCTCTCTCTCTCTTCATCCCCCCCATTATAGCTATCTATATATATATATATATATATCTATATTTTACACTTGCCAGAACAAACAATGATACATCAGAGGGAGCTAGCCCTTAAGTAGAGACTCTCCTCTCCTGGTTCACCATCCCACAGGTGAGAGGGGAGTTTCCATGTTGTGAGGAGAAGATAAGAGTTTGACTTCCTATCACTGGGTGCAATTTCCTGCATCTACAGGTAGAAAAAGTAAAAATTTTGTTTGAGATAAACATAATCCTAAAGAGAGGCTAGAAGAGATGATAAAATAAACTCACTTTAACTCTTGCACACATAAACAATTTGGTACCTATAGGTCTACCTAGTCAAGTGCAAGAGGCCTACTTGTTTTGAAAGACAAAATGGTATATTGAAAGAATTAAGTCATATTTTAATGACTCTTTGATGCATTATGACCACCATAAGACGTTAATATTTAGCAAAAGTAAAGCCAAAGCTTATAGGTCTATTTAGGCTCATAGAGCCTAAATCTAAGTACATAGGCCTATATATAGTTGTGAGAAAAGTGGCCTATGAAGGGTAAAATTATAGTATAAATACTTTGAGAAATTCATAATTATTTTTCATACCCTAAAGATGCATCTATAATCATAATAAAATAAATAAATTGTCTTTTAGGCCTACAAGACCTTGTTGACTACATTTAAAACCAAACTTTGTCTCACTTGGTGTGATATTAACCTTATGATTAGATTATAATGGATTTTAGGGGTGGTTAAGGGGCCTACCTAATTCAAATTTATATAATTATTTATTAGTTTAGGTCCTTAACCTTCATGAACAATAGCTAAAACTACATACCACTCTCCAATGGTAGAGTAGAAACCTGGGGAACAACTTCTTGTGACTATATCTATATGAAAAATTTGCATGGGAACCTAAGAACTTATGGGTAGTTTAAGAAACTTGTTTAATTTAAAATTTTGGCATTGGTTTAGGAGCTAAGGCCCTAGGTTTTAATAATAAACGATAAGAACTTAAACTACTTTAAACCCTCATGAAAACTTAATAGGGACCCTATGTGTAATATTGGCCTCTAAATTGATTGAATTAATTTAATTAATATTAAAACATATTTAACATCATTGATCACTCCAAATCGATTCTCACCATGCACATTGATTATACCTACAACTGTACAAAATGTAATTAATTATATATTTTATAAGGTTGTAAGGTGAAATACAATGTTTTGAAGAATTGAATAGTTAAAAAATATTGGGAGAGATGATTTTGGTTTTATTATACCTCTAAAGTTTCAAAAAAAATTACAATACACCTTTAAGGTACTTGTATAGGTCTAGTTATTGAAGGCAGTGTGAAAAGGAGCTTGAGAAGAGCTAGTTTCTTAGACCATTTCATGATTCTCATTTTACCATAAGGTTTCATAGGACTAAATTTGACATAGAGAATTTTTATAGGCTAGGGAAAGCTTATCACAAAATTTATATAGGTTTAAAATGTGTGGGAGGTTAATCAATCAAAATCTCAATCTTTTAGGCTTAGAGGGCTAATGGAGAACTAATTAGAAAGAAAAAAAATCAAACAAGTACACTTCCACTTATATTCATGCCATGAAATTTGGAAAGGAGATATAAATACACAATGGTTACTAAAAAATATCCTTATTTTTTAACTATCATTTTCACACTATCCTAAACATGGAGCTTTACCTATTTTGAGGGCTATAAGGAAATGAAGCCATTTGAGAGGTTTGGACATGAAATAGAGTGATATAAAACTTTTGAGTCATTAATATTTTTTTAAACAAGTTTTTAATTCAAGTATGAGTGTTTAATAAAGCTTATTTTCATTCATGATCTTTAAAACTAAGTTTTAATCATTTTGAGTGTAAAAGGAACTACTGAAGATTGTATACTAATGAGTAGTAAAAGAGACATTACCAAACTTGTAAGAGAGTTGAATATAAAATTATTAATAATTATAAATTTCTTTAAAGTATATTTTTACTTCCCTTATAGGTGTGTAGGTCTATTCTCAATAAAAATGAGTTAGATTCAAGATTCCACATTTGTCTAAATAACCTCTTATGCCAATTTGAGAGAAAACATAATGGAATAAATGTATATGTTGATGTATATTTTATGAAAACCAAAGTCAAGGAGTTATAATCTAAAATTTTATGATCCGAATGGAGTTAAAATAAACTCTAATTAATGAGTTACAGATATGTGGTCTTTGGCAACCTGTTGATGGAATATCTAGTAAGGCATGTAGGTTGTTAACAAGGTTTTGTTGGACAGAGGTATGGTCCCTAAAAGGTAATGAATATATACATGAATTATATGGATGGTTGGATTATAATTTAAATTGGTTGGGTCTCAAAAAAAAAAAAAAAATTGGGAAGGGTAAGTTAGAAAACAAGGCTTTGTGGTTTTCAGGAACTACTTCACTAGTTGGTTTCCAAATAGACCTATGCTTTCAGAGCCTATCCCTATTACTAGTAGAAATTGAACACAAAAAATAAAACACAATTAATAGGTATAAATAGATAATGATTCAATAAATTCATAGGCCTTAGACAAAGGTTTCTCCTTTTAGGGTTGTTGTACACTTTTATTTAGGAGATTATAGTTTTGGCTAGTGAAGTATCTGAGGCAGCTTTGGCACAGATATAGAAAAACACATAAATAAATCAGTAGTACACATTCAAAATTATGAATCAAACAAATTTAATATCTTAACCAATATATTTTACCAGTTTCTTAATATTTTTTTCACATCTATAGATTAGTACGTCAATAAAAATAATCAATAATCCATTCTTAACTATTGCATACTAAAGATTATTGAAACATACAATGAGAGAAAGTAACAACTAATTACACAAAAATTGAAAATAAAATACCCAAACACATTCATTGAAAATCATAATTTATTTTTGTCCTATATTCAAAATTATTTAACCCAAAATCTAAGTTGGATTAAATTTTTTTATATAGACTTGGGGAAGGGGTTGACTCATCCTCCAAGTCCATGCAAGGTAATTACATGTAATATTTAGAACATGAGTTCTAACTATATTCCAAAACCACGTAAGAGTTTTATTATATTTATCAATTTAAGTTAGCCTCTACAAAATTTATTTAACATGTGCATGTGTATAAAGACAGGCTATTTCTACCAATATATGTGTCATTTTCCAAAAATTATAAATGCCTCCTTTTATAGGTTTTGAGAGCAACCTGTTGATATTTTAAATTATATGCCAAAGTATCACTTTAGCAATGTTTTATAACTAGTGACACTATTATTAGCTGTGACCAATCTAACTAAACTGTGCATTACATGCTCACCCATGCCTTTATTGAATATACATTTGGAAAGATTTATAGGGTTTGAACTTGAAATAATTGATAGTGTTCACTTAATTACCTTTGAGATGACATGTAACTATAGCCTTCTCTTTTTCTATTTCTAGATCTTCACTTTCATATTCACTAACTAGATTAGTTTTAAGACATTCATGTTCATATTCTAGCTTAACTATGATACCCAATGTTTGTCATTAGATATAACTCAAGTGTCCAAAGATCTACATGAATTATTTATGTTATTATGTTTTCTACCTTTTTAAATATGATTATTGCCTTAGGAAACATGATCGTACCTCATTGTGTCCATATCTTGGAAAATTCCACCATTGACACACACCATTCAATATTTTGCATGATAAAATGTGAACATGCCACTTAGAAACTCCATGGGATTCCTATGATTTTTTATAAAACACACTCTATCCCTTAGCACCTTTACACCATGTGAAAGACTCTCATCAGATCTATGCCCATTGAAACATCTCCATCAATCTTGCACCATTTGGTCTTTTTCATGATGGAATGTGGTCATACCACATGGTAGCTTCATAGGTCCTTTATGATCTTTATAATCTTAGCTCAAATTATTTTGTACCACTATATAACTACTCAGGTCTTTTGAGCTCTTGACTTAGTGACCCTATGGAAGGGAACATATACTATTGATCTATTATTTGAGTCTCTCTTGATGGTTAGACTCATCACCCTCATGGCAATGTTTGATATTTCAACCATTGAAGGGATCATTTCATCAACTGGGCTAGATAAAACATGTGCCATAGGATCTTGATTTGGATTTTTTGACTTATACTTTGATCATGTGGGTATCCACTTAGTAAATCTCACTTAACTTGAGACCTTTGAAAGGTCTCAATCGATCTTGCATCATTGATCTTCATGTACTAGGCTCCCAAAATATTTCCACTTGACACTCTCATGGAGATTTTGAAAAGCCTTTGTTATTGTGCTTGATTATGCACTGTTAGATCTTTAGTACACAAGTTAACATGAACCATAGATCTTGGTGCTTGATATTTTGACTCCCTATAAGCTTGATACTTGACAATTCTAAGTTTTCTCTTACAAATATAAATGCAAAACTGACTTAGAATGTACATATAATAAAGTGATGAACATAGGGGTGCCACTTGGTAGTTTTGTGGTGCTTTTGTAATCTTGACTAATTGACCTTGCTTCTTCTTATGGGTCATTAATCTACCATCTACATTCCCAAGATGTTTCGACTTGTTAATCTTGTAGAGTTTTGGTATTAGGGAATTCAAAGAAATAGTTTTGGAATTTTTGTGGAGAAATTTTTATGACCTTTTTGTATATGGTAATTATCTTGAAGAGTCTATTTCATCAGGAAAAATGCCTATGGTAAAAAGTCTAAAGGGTATGTTCAAAAATAAAAAATTCCCTTGGAAAAAAATATGAAGGGTTTAATCTAATGTCTCAGCAAGGTTATTTTGGAAAAAATGTTTGAAAGAATTTAGTCATTAGGGAAAATATCTTTGTCAAAATGTCTAAAATAATTTAGTTATTATGGAAATGTCTCAGATAGAATGTTTGAAAGAATTTAGTGATCGAGGGAATTATTGTCGACAAAATGTCTAGCACAATAAACCCAAAGACTAATTCATGTGAAACAAAAGTTCCAAATATAAAATCCTAAAAATAGATAAGTCAAAAAACATAAAAGCCAATAAATACTCTCGAAAGGTATAAATTTAGTTAATGAAAACACAATACCAATGCTACTTTGATAAAATACAAAAAAGACCAATAATCAATAATATCCTAGATTTTGCATAAAATACATAGAATATGGGTTCAAATTGAAGACTATAATATGAAAAAAGGTGGTTCCCTATTTCCTATGTAAAGAAGGGGGATGTTGGTTTCAACAAATGGTGACTTACAGGGTGAATAATTTTAAATATTCAAGAACCTAGAACTCTGGTTTGTAATCTTAAATCAATCATGAAGTGTCTCACAAAAGAATACTTATATTAGAAACATCTAAGAGATTCCTAAGTTCCTTCACACAACATAATTGCATTTTAATTTCTTGGATCTATGTGTGTTGAAATGTGTAATTCATTTATCCCTTACTATGGTGAGTTTTTCAAAGGCTTGATGAAATTGTAGGTTTAATTTCAATGTCTATTAAAGCTAAAAAATAAGGGAATCTTAGGCATTACTCTACTTCCAACCAGGTATCCATAGCCCCAATAGATATACCTTGGGATCCTTTTTTCTCTTTTCATTATTATTTTTTATCATGATGTGTGGTATATTGACCTTATTTCATCATGAGATCTTTTTAAATTTCTTTAGATTTTATTTTGATCTTTTGAACTCATTGGTTTTTTATCCCTTTTTTTCTTTTTTTTCTTGAATGGAAAAGAGAAGAGTTGAAACCCTAGTGAGCTGGTATAATTATAAAACAAATCATTACTACAACGTCCCTACCAATAACATCTATACCTAGAATTGTCATTTCTAAGAAGTATTTAATGTGATAAGTGAATTTGATCCAATAAAAGAAGAAAAATTTATAAATTTATATGAATTACTTTAAGATCAACTTCCACATGCCTGGTAGAAGTATTCAATTGTGACAACAACCATAATTGATCATGATTACATACCTTTACCCTAAAGAGTTAATACACAAAAATACACCTAATTTTGTGAACTAGTCCCAAATTGCCTATTTTATTTTTACTTTTCCCCCTTTATACAAGTCTTAAGCTCAGTTCTCTTGTATTTTAACTTGGTTATAGTTAGATAAAACATAATTCCAATTGTTAGAGAAAAAAAAACTATTTTAAGAAAGTGATAAACCTAAACGAAGAAAGGAAGAATATAATCTAAGAAAGTAAAATACTGAAAGTGGGAAATATTAAACTAGAAAATATGAAACTAATCTATGAAAACATAGAAATCCACTATAAGAAAGACAAAAAATAATATAAGAAAGTATTAAACCTAATCTAATCATATAGCTACATTCATCTGCTTTGTGAGTTTAGGGTTCCTTCAGATGGTACAGCCATGAAGTAGTGCTTCAAAAATTTCCTGTTGACTAGATAAATAAGCTCATTGACATGTAGGTCCTTCAAAAAAATATATATATTATTTCACATGGTATCCAAAATTGGATATGGTCTAATCCATAATGGTGAAAACTTATAATTCTTTCCTTTCTTCTCATGGGCTTTACCCCAAAGTAGCACTAGATCCAAAATCCTAAATGATTTAACTTTCACTCTCTTATCGAACCACCTTTTGACCACACCATGATGTTTGTTGAAAATATTTAAGGCCTAATTTATTAAATATTATATTTCTATTATGTCTTGCATTCTTGATTCTACTTTATCACTCAATTCTATGTAGTCCTACTTAAACTGATAAGTGGGTAGCTTCATGATAGGGAATAATGACCTGCATCCATACACCAAAAAGTAATGTGAAGCTTTAAGGGCTTATTTTTATCTTTTCTAGTCTTCCCAAAGAGCCTACTTGAATATATTATGCTAGTCCTTGGGTTTGTCCCTTGTTGATTTCTTAATCACATTGATTAGATTCTTGTTTATTGATTCTATCAATCCATTTCCCTGAGGGTAATAGTTGGATGTTAAATTAATAATAATTTGGTTATTGTGTGTTCACTTAGTAAATTATACTAATATAAAATTTAGTCCATTATCACAAACCAAAGGAATGGGTATGTCAAATATAGTTATTAAGTGTTCCTCTAAGAAGTGAATCACATATTATGCTTTGTAATTCTTTGTGGCTATGGCTTTGGCCCATATGGTGTAGTATTATATAGTATTAAGTAAAAATTTATGGCCTACTAAGGAATTTGGGCTGATGACACTAATGAAGTCTAAACCCCACTAAGTAAATGACCTTCCTTTAATAACCAGCTACAAATGCATTATTGCATGTACTCCTCTCTTAGCAAGAGCTTAGAATTCGTGACATGTTCTGATGTGAGTATGAACATCTTTAAAAAACTCTTGGCTGATAGTATCCCATTCTTAATATCTTATGCATTGTGGTATATCTAGAAGGATGACCGCTACCTTTCTCCTGATGCAAGTTCTCTAAGATTTCTTTAGCTTCATCTACGAATACACACCTAAGATAAATACCTTCATAATTTTTTCTATAGAAGAACCCCTTAATTATCATGTAATTAGTAGCTTTGAGACTCAAATATCTCCTCCTCTCTCTATCGATTTCTATGTAATAAGTTATTATAAGTAAATATTGTATTATATCAGTATACCATTATCCTTTACATACTTGAGTTTCACATATCTCTTTAACAGTGATGTATGGATCTAGTTCAGTCATAAGCCGAACAATTCCCTACCCTCAAATGATTTTTTCTATCTTGATCTTTATATCAAATTATTTTATCTTAGCCATCTATTTACATCGACATTATCGTAACTCATTCTACGATAGGGTGAGCTTAACTACAATATTAGATATAATGGAAATGGTTTTATTTGTTAAGTTGTAATGTTGAAACTTCTTTACTACCTTGACAAGGGAAAAAATCTATTTTTCAATCATAGAATATCTAAGATTTGCATCCTTAAGATTTTTACTCATAAATGCAATTTGATGCTTGATCTATTCTTTCTTTTGCATTATCCTCTAAAGTGAATGATTAAAAGTAGAAATCTTTCATAAAATCTAGATTGATTAATAATGGAGCCTACAATATAACATCTTTAATGTCCTAGAAGGACTTTTGGGCTTCAACTATCCAATATATTTTGGTATCTTATTTGAGCATGGAATTCAAAGGTTTAATGATATTTACAAATCTTGAGATGAACTCCCTTATGAAGTTGATCTTTCTGAGGAATGATTTGATCTCCCTCTTACTATTTAGTGGTGCAATCCTTAAATTATATCTAGATTAATGGTGAACCCATCCTTGGTAATGATGTGTCCTAAATGCTTGACTTTGTTCATTCTAAATATGCTCTTCTTTGGGTTTAATCAAACACAAAACCTTCTACATCTCTTGAATATAGACTGTAGGAAACTTATGTGGTTTTTCTAATTATTTGAAAATACCATAAGATCATCGATGTAGATGATCATGAATTTTCCTATCATTCCTTTGAAAACATGATCCACGGCACATTTAAAGGTCACTCCTACCTTTATTAGGCCAAATGGCATCCTCTTATATGTATAAGTTCCCCACTTCTTAGTGAACATCATCTTCATTTTATCCTCAAATTACACTAGTACCTAATTATAGCTTTGAAATCCATCCAAAAAGGATATCATTTAAGAACCACTTACTATTTGTACCACCTCATCCAAAGAAGACAAGGGATAATTGTCCTTTTTAGAAGCCTTGTTCAGGTTCTTAAATTCTACACATAATCTAATCTCACTATTCTTCTTTCTTACTGGGATCTAATTGGCCACCTAGGTAGAAAATCAGACTAGGAAGATGATTTTCGCACTGAAAAGCTTATCCACTTCTCTCTTTATGAGAGGATCTAGAATGGAATTGATCAGCCTTTACATCTATATATATGGTTTGTAATCTAGATTTAAGGGAATTGTGTGAGTGATGACCTGAGGGTCATAAAATTTCAGATCTTCATATGCCCAAATGATGACTTCCATATATTGAGTGATTATATCCTTCACTCACTGTCTCTCTTTTGGGGTGTAGGTAAGACCAATATTAACATAGAATGGGCTATGCTCATCTCCTAGATTTTCTCTTTATAAGTATAATTCACTAACCTTGGGATACCTAAGTGTCTATGCTTGAGGGTCTATGTTGAATGGTCCTTCTAAATAGACCAACTTGACTAGAATTCATTTCTATTTAAGTTGAAGAATACCTTCCTTGTCTAATTGCTATTGACAGAGGTGCATAATTTTCTTATCATTGATTATTTGGGACTTATACTCCCCTAAATTAGTTTAAAATTGAGGAATCTAATGGTCATCATCAAGGACATGGAAATTTTATATGTTATCCGAAATAGAGGGATAAGCTATAAATTCAATGGAGAACCTTTTTACCTTAGATTCTTGTAATAGCTCTAGATTAACAATAACATCTAGTGAATTGACAACTTGATTTTCATCTCTAGGAAGATATACTATGTTAAAATCTTAGAATATTTTGATTAGGTCCCATGATATATGCTTGTATCTTCTTAAATAAGTTAGCTTACACTAGTATTTATTTTTGACTTGATTGACCACCAGCTCTAACTCATCAAATACTGATATTTTCTTTACATTGTTCTTAAGTGCAAACTACAGTCCCAAAATTAGAACTTCATACTTAGCTTTATTATTAGTGCATAAAAATTTCAATTTGTATGCTGCCAAGAAATTTTTACCTTATATATCAATTAGATCGATTCTTATACCTAATATTTTCTTAAATCTAGCACCATCAATGTGTAAAGTCTATAGCTAATTTGAACCTTCATGTTCTAGCTTATGTAATTGACTATATGTAGTAAAAGTATAAATACCAAGGATAAGAGATTCATACTTTACCTCTTCATTGTCGACATTATATTTTGTAAAGGGATACTTCATTCTAAGCTCTCTACCAATTATGATTTGATTTGTAAATCCTCTCCATGGAAACCATATATGAGAGAAGTCTATAGAGAGATATCCATTAAGTGTTTTGGACCAATCCATGCTCAATAATAGTTCATATCCTTCTATTATGTCTACCATGAGAATACCATAGGTCATCTAGACTCATATTTTAGATGTTACTTAAATGCATACATTGGTAAATTCTCCAACTATTGGTACTACTATTTTATCTAGCTGTGAAATTGTTCTCTTTGAAGGACTTAGAGTGAGAGCAAGATTTTTAAATATGGATGTGGGCATGATAGTTTTAGATGTTTAATAATGAACTAAATAATTATGAATGTTCTTACTAAATGCTCAGATATTTAATAGGAAGGGTAGAACTTCTGACTTTCTCTTGTAAATAATGTTGGTGTTAGCAACATTTGCTTTGTTTATAGATACTTTAGCTCTTTCCATAGGAGCATTTCTAGTAATGGACTTCCATAGGAACTCCTTTTGTTTGGGGATCTGTGCTAGCTCATGAAGCATTATATTCACCTTGATCTTCTTCATATCTTCCATAATATTATATCCTCATTTTCTTGGTTCACTCTTGATCTACAACTTATCATTCCCCTTTGGAAGGGGTGGATTATTATTTTCTTAGGATTAGGAGGAATCATCATGGTATTTGGAGGATTCAATGTTGTAAGTGGATACTTATTCCTTAGATTGTATGCACCTCTTTGGAACTACTAGAAATCATAAACTTCATCCATGTTATGTTCTAGTTTATTCTCATCTTTTCCTAGGAAGATAAACTCATGAGTTCCAAAGAACATAGTAGTACTAAAAGACTTAGGATCTTGGTGTGATTTTAGAGGATTATTCATCTAATCTTATCTTACTACTTCCTCTAAAATACTTGAAATGCTACACATAACTCTACAAAGTCAAGCTAACCATGTTGAGAGGTGTTTTGAATCCTGCACCAATTAGGAAGAGCTATTTCTACCATGTTGATCTCTAAATGTTTATTAGGTTGCTTAGGCTTGTTGAATGGTTTGTTATATCTTTGGAATCCATCATTATGATTACCAGTTGGGGCATTTACATTACCCATATTATTTTTCATATTTATGTATTCATTACTCAACTTTTAAACTATCTTCTTAATAAATTGAGTTTTTTCTTTGTAGAGTCAGTACCTTGTAGAATAACAACAAGAAATGTAGTATATTATTGATTATATTAGTAGCTACTACCTATCATATGATTATTTAAGAAGCTAAAATTTGGATATGTTATCTATGTCAATGGAGCTATTGCATACAATTGATTTTGATTGAACACAAGAACATTTTTCTTCACATGTGGTATTGGATTAAGTGTTATAAATCCATTATTAACATTCGACATGCTAGTCATCTTGGGATTGAGCTTCCTATCTATGTTGATAACTTCTTTGTATGCTAACACCAAATTGTTGGAAGTAGTTGTTCTTCTTAGGGACACGGTAGTGCTTAGGTCCAATGCATTATTTTATATCTCCAATGCTAATGGATATTCTAGATTATATCTTTAGATCAACTAGTTGTCCAGATTTTAGAACCTTGTGTTTGAAGCATGGATGGGCTCATTAAGTTATCTCCTTATGTTGGTGAATTTATAGTATGTAAAACTAGGATTGGTGAGTTGTCCAAAATGTGAAATAAAAGTTGCTTGACATTCATCCCAAGAAGCGATGAATTTTTTTTTTAGATTTAAATGTCAATCATAAGTAATATCCATTAAAGTAAAAGGGAACAATCTACATGCAACATACTCATATAAAATATTCATTATCCTTAATACAACTTTAAAATATCTAATATGTTCCTCTATTTTCCTTGCTCTTGAAGTAGTAAAGGAAGGAAAGTAATTTTTAGGATTCTAAGGTAATTCATGCACATCTCATTAGATGGAAATAGTAGATCCAACTAACCATGGTTGAGCCATTATTTGATTAATAGGTAAATGGTTCCTTATGGGTAAGGGGTTCCCTACCAGAGGAGGTGGATTATTCTAAAATGGGACTATTAGCATAATTCAAAGTCTCCTATGCTTTATCAAGGGTGAGACTATAAAATAGGTTGGGAATTAGCTCTGGTCACTCTCCTAGGTGACTCGAGTGAAACTATATGTAATGGATAACTACTATTATCAGGGGTGTTGGACCTCTTCTGAGCACCAGTGAAATTATTTATGCATGTTTTATGCACATCACAGTTAATGAGGTATCCTCTAACATTTTAGGATTTCAATGGAAATAAAATCCACTCCAAGACATGAGTTGTAGGTATGCAGTCTTTGACAACCTATTGATGGAATAGATGGTAGGGCATGTAGGTTTTTGACAAGGTTTTATTGGATGGAGGTGTGTTCCCTAAAATATAGTGAATCTCTATGTGAGTTGGATGGATGGTTGGATTCTAATATAAAGTGGGTGGGTCTAAAAAAAACTCAAAAAAAGAGGAAAGGGTAAGGCAAAAAACAAGGATTTATGGTTTTCAAAAATTACTTCCCTTGTTGGTTTTTAAATATACCTATGCTTTCAAAAACTATGCGTATTTTTATCAATAATTACACACACACAATAAAACATGGTTAAGAAGTCTAAGGAGATAATGATACAGGAAATTTATAGGCCTCAGACAAAGTTTGATCTTTTTAGGGAAGCTATTGCACACTCTTACTTAGGAGATTTTGGCTCCAGATAGTGAAGTGTCTGAGGTAACTTTGCCACACACACACAAATCTACATCAAAGAAAGCACTAGTACACATTGAGAATTATGAATCAAATAACTTGACTATGTTAACCAATATATTTTACCAATATCTCAATAGTTGTTGTACAACTATAGAATAATACA
Source organism: Torreya grandis (assembly GCA_037957365.1). Classification (NCBI taxonomy): domain Eukaryota; kingdom Viridiplantae; phylum Streptophyta; class Pinopsida; order Cupressales; family Taxaceae; genus Torreya; species Torreya grandis. The sequence goes on from JARHVA010003557.1 coordinate 532,517, forward strand.
TTAATCAAAATAATGAAGAATCCATTTGTAGCTATTTCACACTAAAGAATATTAAAACATATAACCAGATAAAATAACAAATAATTACAAATAAAGTGGAAAGAAAATACACAAACATAGTCACTGATGATCAAAATTGATGTTGCTCTTATATTGAAAATTATCTAACCCAAAATACAAGTTGGATTATAATTGATTATATAGACTTAGGGAAGGGGTCACCTCATCCTCCAAGTCCATGCAAGGTCATTACATGTAATTTTTAGAACATGAGTTTTAACAATAGTCCAAAAACATATAAGAGTATTTTTATAGTTATCAATTTAAGTTAGCCTCTAAAAATGTTATGCTATAGGTGTATATGTAGAAATATAAAGGTTGTTTCTACAAAAATATTTGCCATTTTCCCAAAATTGTATATGCCTCTTTTTATAGGTTGTGATAACAACCTATTGATATTTTAAATTGGACACCTTGAAATGTAAATCAAACAAATGTGCAATACAAGTATCACTTTACCAATGTTTTAGAACTAGTGACACTACTATTAGTTGTGACCAAAGTAACTGAACTATGCATTGCATGCTCACATATGCCTTTATAGAATATCTCTTTGGAAGGATTTACAGGGTCTTAACTTGAAATAATTGATAGTTTTCACTTAATTTACCTTTGATATCACATGTAAATACAACCTTCTCTTGCTATTTTACAAGATATTCACTTTCATATTTGCTAACCAAATTAATTATAAGACGTGTGTTCATATTCTAGTTTAACTATGAGACCTAATATCTATCATTAAATATAGATCAAGTGTTCAAAGATCTACATGATCTATTTATGACATTTCATTTTATACCTTTGAAAATATGACTATTGACTTTAGGGCATACATCGCTACTTTAATGGGTTCAAATCTTGAAAAATTCCACTATCAACCCTAACGATTTGATCTTCTACATGCTAGAATAGAGCATGCCACTTAGTAACTCTGTGGGCTTCCTAGACATTTTTGTAAAACACACTCCATCACTTAGTGTCTTTACACTATGTGGTAGCTTCTAATCAGATCTATGCCCATTGAAAGTCTCCATCGATCTCACACCATTTGGTCTTCTACATGATGGAATGTGAATGTGCAACTTAGTAGCTCTACAAGGCCTCTATGTTATTTATAATCCTAGCTTGAATGTTTTTGTGCCACTAGTAAATTGCTTGAGTTTATTAAGATCTTGACTTATTGACCCTATAAAAGGGTCTATCAACTATTTATCTATTATGTAGGGCTCTTGTGATGGTGACACTTGTCACCCTCATGGGTCTTTTTGACATATTAGCCATTTCACACATTATTCAATCAACCATACCTAAGCAAATGCATGCCAAAGGATCTTGGCTTAGAATTTTTTACTTGTAATTTGATCATACAGGTATGCTATTTGGTATCTCTCACTTGTCATAAGACATTTGAAAAGTTTATGTTGATCTTGCACCATTGATCTTCATGTACTGAGCTCCCATGCATTATTGGATCTCTATGTAATAAGCTCTCATAATGTTGCCACTTAACACTCTCATGGACCTTTTAAAAATCCTTTTTTGATGTGCTTTGAAAAGTATCATTAGATCTTCAGTTCATGAGTTAACATGCATTATAGATATTGATGTTTGACCTTTTGACTCCCTATGAGCTTGATACTTATCACTTCTAGGTTCACTACTACAAACATAAATGCAAAAGTGACTTAGCATGTATATTTATATTAAAGCTCATGAATGTAGGGGTGACACTTAATAGTTCTATGGGGATTGTGGGCTCTTTACTTGTTGACCCTACTTCTTCTCATGGGTTGCTGATCTGCCATTTGGGCTCCCTTGTCACTCCTATAGATTTTTGGTAGTATGGTATGCGAAGAAATTATTTTTGAATTTTTGTGTGGGTCAATTGTTGTGGCCTTTTTTTAGAGGCAATTATCTTAAAGAGTTTACTTTCTTGGCTAAAATTCCCATGGTAAAATTTATGAAGGGTATGTTCATTAATAAAAAATGCTCTTGGGAAAAAGTTTAAAGGGTGAGTTCTATTGACCAATTTTTTCCACAGGCAAAATTTTTGGTCCCCTTCTTCCCTCGCTATTCAATGCTATTCATTTTCAGGTTGCACAAGTTCAATGAGTTTGGTTCATGGCCTGGTTCAAGTGGTTTAGCAACCTTTGGTTCAAAAGTCCATCTTCAAGTTCAACATCTCAATTCAACAAGGGTTGAACCATTGAACCATTGAACCATTTTTGGTTCAATAGGTTTGGTTCAACGAGCTAGTTCAAAGGGAGAAGTTCATCAGCCTTGGTTCACTAGTTCATCAGTGCGTAATGGTTGAACCATTGAACTGTTAAACCATTTTGGTTCAACGGCTTGGTTTAAGGGTATGCCAATTGGTTGAGGGGTAGTCTTCAAGTTCAAATACCCTTGCGGAGGGAAAGCACTTCAAAGGAAAAGGACGAGGGAAGTTCAATTTTTGTCTAAGTTTGAATTTGTATAAGTCCCAAATTCCTTTAGACTTTTTGTCTGAAGGAATTCCTTCAGACAAAAAGTTTGAAGGAATTTGGGCATAACTCAAGGCAAAGATAGACCTAGGGAGAATTTTTGGGGACTTTTTGTCTATGGGAAAATGTCTATGGACAAAAGTCTATAGAAAATACACAAGCCCATAGGAACTCGGGAGACCGTCTGAAGGATCAAAGGACCCACTGAAGGACCCTGAAGGGCAGATGCCCTTACTGGGGACTCTTAGCCAAATACAAAGGGCATTTATAAAGGTTGGAGGGTCAGTTTCCCTTCAAGAAGGTGCTAAGGAGATACAAAGGGAAAAAGAGCACCCACAGGGAGGGCCAAGGAAAAGCAAGGCCACAAAAAACCAGCAAAGGACCCGATGACATTTTGATAGGGATGGGGATGTCCCAGAGGCCATCAAAATTAAAAAAGCAAATTAGCTGTTGGTTTTCAAACCAATGACAGCCGTGTGAACATCAAAATTAGTGTAAAAAAATATCTATTTATTTTCAAAATGAGGGAGCGCTAACCATGAGAGCCCAAAATGCAACAACCCACTGGAAGTTTTCCCTCAAGGGTCGAAGGAGCTAGAAGAGATAAAATTGAGAAAATACAAAGTGACAAGCATGGAATGAATAGGCAATTAGTCCAAGTGGCAAGAGGAAGCACCGATTTGAGAAGTAACTCTAGTAAGTGAAATAGTGGTTGTGAATTAACCATTAGAGGATGCAAATAACTAGTAGTGCAACTAGTTTCTCCATTTCACATTAATGAGTAGACAAACTGTGTATTGACCTTGAAAAAGTAGACTACAAATAGACAAAGGGTGTAGTTAATTGATGTTTTGAGCGACTTGCTCTTCCCAATGAGAGGATGCAATAGGCCACTTGTAAAAAAGGGGTGCCAAAAAAGGGCCTCCTTTTATTTTCCTATATATTAAGGACTTGTCATTTTAGAAAATCATCTTCCACATTTTGTAAGGTGCAGCCCTGGCAAAATTTCACCTGAATCAATATATGCATTTTTTACCTCTATCTTCGATAGACATTTATGAGTATGTCCCTAGTGTTTTGTTTGTGTTCAGTCATTATCTCTTGATGCTTTCACAGGTTCAACACCAACATATATGTTGTCTACAAGGTGCCATCTATGCAGTTGACAGGAGGAGAGTTCTATTTGGGGTGCAAAAATAGAGAAATTACCTTTCAGTGTGTCTCTCATAGCACCTTTGGTGAACCTCTATTCTCTATTTTTTCATTAAAATCTCCCTGTCAAGTTTTTTTGCAGTTTGGTCCTTCTGCTAAGTGTGAAGTGTATGTATGCATTCATCTAGTTTTAAGAGTGGATGTGAGAAGGTCAACTTATTTTGGTGCATCACCTCTTTAGAGTAGTTTATTTTCTTGCAATCTGTCTCCCTTTTCATCCCCCCAGTTTATATATCTGTATGTGTGTGTGTGTGTGTGTGTGTGTGTGTGTGTGTGTGTTTGCACTTGCTAAAACAAACATGATGCATCAGAGGGAGCTAACACTTATCTAGAGACTCTCCCCTCTAGCTTCACCAGTCCCACAAGTGAGACGGGAGTTTCCATAGTTGTGAGGAGAAGGCAAGAGCTCAACCTCCTACCAAGGGTGCAATTTCCGACGTCAACAAGTTATAATTTCTTGGCAAGGTTATTTTGGACAAAATGTCTAAAATAATCTAGTTTTCAAGGAAAACATCTTAGATAAAATGTCTAAAAGAATTCAGTCATTAGGGAAAATGTCTCAGATAAAATGTCCTAAATAATTAAATCATTAATGAAATTATTATAGATAAAATGTCTGACACAATAAACCCAAAGACCAATTAACACAAAAAATTTTTAAAGATAAAATACTAAAAGAGGATAAGTCTAAAAACATAAAACCCAACAAAGACTCTTCAAAGGTATAAAGTTAGTTAGTGAAAACACATTACCAATGCTACTTTTCCTAATTGTGAAAAAGGCTAATAATCAATATTTGCCCATATTTTGCATAATACACATGAAAGAGGGGTTCAAAGTCAAGAATATAATCCAAATAAAGATGGGTCCCTATTTATTATGGAAGGAAGAGGGATGTTGGGTACAATAGTACACATGTTGATAAAAACCTTTAGGAAAGTTATTTCACTCAAGTTATTGTTTTGAAACTACCTTCATGATGAAAAACACTTCTCCATGACTTTTTATGCCCCATCTCTCTCTCTCTCTCTCTCTCTCTCTCTCTCTCTCTCTCTCTCTCTCTCTCTCTCTCTCTCTCTCTCTCTCTCTCTCTCTCTCTCTCTCTCTCTCTCTCTCTCTCTCTCTCTCTCTCTCTCTCTCTCTCTCTCTCTCCTCTCTCTCTCTCTCTCTCTCTCTCCTGCATGTTCATGACTTTATGTAAGTTTGCTTCCTCTCACAATTCATATGAAGTTTCATACCTAGTTTTATTAGTTATATAACTAATAAACCATTAGTTTTTTAGTCTATCACCTCTTTCTTAATCATCCTAAACTCTTACAACCTTCTTAACCTTCATGTTGAAAAACTACTATGATTAGGACTATTTTGGAGTAGCATATCAGATTGTAACTTAGTTTATTAGTGAATTATTAAGAAGTTGAGGATCTCATGTTTTGTGAATTACCTTTTACTTTATTTATTATATTTAATCTTCATTTATCCATTTTCCATGTCAAGGAAGTAGTGTAGATGTTGTATTTAGAAGCTAGCCTAAACTATAGAGGTTTTATCCCCTTGTAAGGTCACCACAACCTTGGATCAATAATATTTCTATCATGAGAAATGGTACTCAAAGACAAATAGGTTATCTTAGATTGACACTAGTCTTGGCAAAAGTGCATCTATAATAGCCTTATTCATGTAACATCTACCGACTCCAGTAGGTTTTAATCTATTGATAGCTAATTAGTGAGCCAAATTTCATGCCAAAGGTCACTAAAAGATAGAAATTTAAATGTATTCACTTTTAATTTTTTTAATTACCTTTTTATTCATATAAAAGGAATAAATTTACTCATAATTTCCATTATACCAAGTCACCTAGAAGGAGGATCTTTATTCCTTATGATCCAAGTTCTCATAAGGATTATAACATGGCTAAAAATGTACCTTTTTCCATTTAATTATGGTTCTCATTTTAATATTTCATAATATGATGGCATAATAGTGAATTCCCTCAAGAGTGTCTCTTATTTTGGTGGATAAACTACTCTTACTACAATTGAGCATATTAGTGACATGGAAAATTTTTGTAATGTCTATAAAATCACATAAGAGAATTTAGAAATTAGGTTATTGGAAAAATGTTTTAAATTAAAATATTTGGAGTGGTATATAACCTTATCACCCAATTCCATTTACTCATAGGATGAATTGGGAGAGTAATTAAGTAAAAGATTTGAAGATAAGAGTGATGATTTGTCCTTAGATAGAAAATTGACCACCATAAAATGACATCCTCAAGAATTCATGCAATATTTTAATGTTAGGTTAAAAAATACATATTATATTATCCCAATTATTTTAATTCCTACTCTAAACTATGCATTCCTATACTACTTAAGGCTTTGAATAGTGATATAGTGGTTATGATTCAATCTATGGGTGGTAATATGTTATTGGATGATTTTGAGATTGCCATTAGGGATAAAAATAATCTAATCCAAGCTATAAAAATTAATCTAATGCCATATATGCCTTTTATTCTTGACATTCAACCTCCCTACCCAACTCCTGATCTAATTCCTACTATAATTGGTCATGATTTGGTTGTCCCTACTCAAGCAAATAAGCCAAATTATGTAGAGAGGATACTTAATACTCTTTCAAAAAAAGTCATGGAAATGGAGAGGAAATAAATTTAGTCTCATAAAACCTATAAATGGATCCAATTTTATCATCCATATCAAGAAAATATACTACCCTTCCAAGGAAATGTTCAAGGCTAAGGCCATATCACCAATGTTAGACCATACACAAGTTTCAATCCAAATGTATCCTCCAAGGAAATGTTCAAGGCTAAGGCCATATCACCAATGTTAGACCATACACAAGTTTCAATCCAAATGTAGCCTCCACTTCAAGATCAATAATGGCCTCCTCAATAGAATAAATCTCATGAATAATCTAATAATCAAGATGGAGGGTTAAATCAAGCTTGTGTGGCATAAGAAAAAGCTTTTACTTCTCTAACACAAGAAGAAGCTTGTGCTCATGTTATGGCTATTGGAGAGCAAGTTTAGTCAAGTGTTAAACTTGTAAACTTCCAAGAAGAGTATTTTTTTTTATTTAATCAAATTTTTAGCTCAAGTACGGTGATATATATTTCAATAACAACCAATACTAGGTCTAAAAGAAGGGATGTTGAAGAGGTTCAATAAAGTGGAAAAGGTACAACTAAAATTCCATCATTGAATCAAGGTATAGGAGAGTCTAATGTACCTCCTAAGGCTCAATAATATCAAATAAATTAGAATGACAAGGGTATCTTTGTACACCAAAATGAGTAGGCCCAAAGTGATGTCATGAACCCTAGAAGATATCCAAATATTGGTGATTCTTCTCTTAAAATAATGGATAAAATGAAAAATATTCATGTAAGTATGCATATGTAGGATTTTTTTTTTATTATAGGACAAAGGGATATGTTAGAAGGAGAACTATCTAATCTCATATCATCATCAAGAATAGTAAGAAAGGGTACTTCTATATATATAAATACATCCAATACTAGTGAACCAAAACAAGGTAAGGTGAAAATGCTTCATACCTTATATGTTTGAGTGATCATTTATGATTTTTCAGTGAAAAATTATATGTAGACAATGGGGATATAATCTCAGTTATGCTAAATCAAATAGTTGATAAATTAGGCATCAAATATGAACCTCATGTTGAATGTGTGCTACAACTAGATGGATCATCTACTATGATAAGTGACGTTGTAAAAGGTTTGAATATAACTCTTCATGGTTTTCCTAATTTATCCATTGCTTAAAATGTAGTTGTTGAATTTCCACCATATTTTTCTCTTTGCTTGTCAAGGGATTTCATGAAAAATATTAGTGGTTACTTATCATCAGATTGGTCCTATATGGATTTTAAGACAAGATATGTCACCAAAGTAACTATAATATCATAAAATATTTCAAGGTTTCAAATTGAGACATAAAAACCAAATGTGACTAATTTTAATTGTGTTATCATTGATGATGAGGATCAGCCTTGGGACAAAGAACCAGTTGTTCCTCTTAAAGATATTTTAGATCTCTTTATTAATGAATGGGAGGTAAAAATTAAGGATTTTGATCCATATAGAGATATTAAAGAGGATGGTATCATGATATATTGATTATATGATGAATTTAGATCCATACCTTCTCCTTTTAAGCCTAATTAGGATAGTAATGGTATGTGTAAGTTATTCACTAATGTCTCAATACACAAGGTTAGAGTAGGTGTAGGGATGGTGATTGTTTCTCCATAAAATAAGAGGTATTATTTATCCATTATGTTTTAATTTTGTTGTTATTTTAATAATAATAAATATGATTATATTATTCATGGGTTTAAATGGGAAAGGAAGAAAGGAATCAAACAATTTCAAGACACTGGAGATAGTGAATTAATTTTACACCAAGTTAGAGGTAAGAGTACATTGAAAACACATTTTTAAATTCCTAAAAGCATAGAGTGTGGTACATAATTGAGTATTTTGACATAAAATTAGTCATAAGGTAAGAAAAACAACATGTTGATAGTTTGGCATCAAATGGGGCACAATTTGACATCCTAAATGATATCAAAAATCCTAAAAACCTAACAACACATGATGATAGTTGTGAGGCCTTCTATACTAGATAATGATGTGAATTGGTAAGTATTTGAAATAGATAAATAAATAAATTATTTTCTCCAACATGAAGCTAAGTTCTCTTTCAAAAACTAGGCCAAGTTGTATCACCAATATGGGGACCAAGTTATGCAGTTAAGGTCTAACAAGCTTCGTAAAGGGTTGGTTACTATTGAAGGTATATTTAATGAAAGTGATCAGATGAGGATATATATAATAAGCATGTCCAAAAAATAATAAAATCAAGATAAGGTTTATATATTCAAGGATAAACACCTAAATCTTGGAAAAGTATGTACTCCATAGGAGAAGGATACATTCATAGAGCTATATAGAGAACGTTTGGATGTCTTTACATTGGAGTATAGTGACCTCAAGGGGTTTAATATCTCATTGTCACAACACACTATATAAATTGATACCTATGTTAAACATGTAAGTCAAAGGCAAAGTCCCATTGATCTTAAAGTGGAGGTGTTCATGAGGAAATAACTCACTAAGTTGATAGAGTCAAGAATTATATTTGCTATCAAACACTCTTCATGGGTTGTAAATCTTGTTTCAGTGAGAAATATGAGTGGTGAAATAAAATTATATTTATATTTTAGATAATTTAATAGGGTATAATTTATGGATAACTATCCTCTAACTTTAATGGATCAAATCCTTCAAGTAGTGGTAGGTTCTCAATGTTTCTCACTTTTGAATGGTTATTCAGGATATAACCAAGTGTTGGTAAAAGAAGAGAAACAATATAAGAAAGCCTTCTCTTCCAAATTGGGGACATATTCTTAAAATAGTTAAATTTTATCTATCTAATATAGGTGACACATTCCAACAGACCATGGGTATATATTTCCAAGGTTTAATTAATGATAAGGTACTAGTATACCTTGATGACATAACCCTTTTTTTCAAAAATGCTACTGACCACTTTAACCATCTAAAGCTATTATTTGAAAGGTGAAAGAAATATGGGGTCTCTCTAAATCCAAATAATTTTTTTTAATGTATATTAGGGTAATTTTATTGGTCATATTTTTTCTATTGATAGGCTTGTTATAGACCTTGATAGGGTGACTGCCATACTAGCCTTGTCATTGCCCAAACATAGGAAATCCTTACAAAGTTTTCTTGGGAAGTTTAATTTTGTTAGGAGATTAATACATATATTTTACAATATATAATTCCTATAAAACCATTTTAAATAAGTATCAATTATTTATTTGGACTAAGTAAGGGATAATTAGTTTTGAGGCAATCACACAAGCTATTGCTCAAGCACCTACACTAATCAATCGTAATTTTTTAAAGAAAATTTTCTTGTATGATTTTTAAAGCATTAACACCATATCTTCTATTTTAATGTAGAATAATAATGAAGGAATTGAATATCATATAACCTTTTTTAGTCATGTACTAGAAGGCTTTGAAAATAGGTATACCTATATTGAGAAACAAGTATTGGAAATTGTTACAAGTATCCAAGAAAAATTACATGTTATGGTAACTCTTCCAATCATAAAAGAATTTATTTTGAATAAATAATTGAATGAGAAAAAAAGTGGATGGATAACTAAGGTGATGGAGTATGATGTTGAGATCAAGGCCACTAATCTATTAAAAAGAAGAGGGTTGTGTGAACATCTAGCATCATAACTAAAGGAATAAGAGGAGAAGCTTTTGTCATTTTAAGAGGGTCCTTACAATGGGTGAGTATCCCATGGGTCTAGGTCAAGCAAAAAGTAGATAATTCAAATTATAATTAATAACTTATGTCCTTATGGATGGGGTTCCATTTAGAAAATACCTCAATGGAATTATAGAGGTCATTTTGTACCTATAACTACATTTTCAAAAATAATGAGGGTTTGTAACTATTGGCCTAGAATATTCAAGGATTCATATGCTTGGGATAGAATATGTCAAAAGTGTACACTTTTTGTAGGCAAACAAAGACTTTCATCCCTTCCTCTTAATCCCACTCAAGTTGAACAAACATTTATGCAATGGTTAATTGATTTTAGTAGGATTATCAATCCTACATCTAGTGTAGGCCATAAATGAGTACTTATAGCTATCACCTATTCAACAAGATGGGTAAAGGTAGTAGTCATTAACAAGGATAGTAAGACTTTAGTTCTTTATTTCTTTGAGGGGGTAGTGATAAGTTTTGGGGTGCCTAAAATAATAATTTATGATAATTACATGGATTTTAATGGTTAAATATAATGTAATGGGATCTACAATATGCCATCTACTTGAGTACATATTTTAATTACTAACCCTAATGTAATGGGTTAGTTGAATCCACTAATAAGAAATTCATCAAAATTATAAACATGATAATAAAATATAATCAAATGACTTGGAACACTAGGTTGAAGAAATCCTTATAGGATGATACAATCAATCCAAAGATTACCATTGGTAACTCACCTTATATACTTATCTATGAAGGAGAATATAAGTTTCCCATTTAAATTGAGTTACTAGCTCCTAAGTTGGTACATCAGATCAAAATATTAGAGAATGATCCTATGGAGATATTGTGAGCCAAACTAATGGCCTTGGAAGAAGCAAGAGATCATTCTATACACACAATGGAATATCAACAAACACAAGTTAAAATAAATTTTGACAAGAGATTTATCTCAAGAACATATCAAGAAGGATATCTTCTCTTAAAATGGGATCCTAATAGAGCTAATCTTGGTAAGCACACTAAGTTTAATACATCATGGAGTGGACTTGATGTTATCATTTCTTGTAAGGAACATAATGCCTTTCAACTTGAAATACTTAATGGAAAATAATTGAGTATCCTAGTCAATGGAATACACTTGAAATCATGTTAATGAGGTCATTTTTATAAGTTTATACATATTGGAGTAGGTATTTGCGTTCCCTAAGTACATCACATATAAGTGTGTGGCTTGTTTTCGTTGTGTTGTTCCTTTCTCCAAGTGTCTTGTGACTCATGTGTGGTGTGGTTTTTTTTTTTAATGTGTTTGACCAGTTAATTTGGATTAAAGGTGGTTGTCAAGTCTTATTTTTAGACATGAATCCATATCCCAATAAATTTCTAAGCCACTAGTCTAGATGCATAGTCAAGCATGCATTCCTAGGATGCCACAAAAGATGTTAAACAAAATTTAGCTACCATATACTAGGTTAATTAAAAATTTTACTTTTCATGTTTTATGACCTTGATCATAGTCTTTACATGCCTCTTGGGGTATTTATAAGGTCTTGTTAGAAGTCTGATTAGCAAAACTTAAGGATATTTTGACAAGATTAAGGTAATGTTGATGTATGTCTTGTGCTAAGTCTAGTCATAGAGGGAAAATGAAAATATGGGATCAAAAAGTATCAAATGTCATAAATTATTTTTTAGATTCATGTCATTTTTTCACCACCTTATATTAACAATTTACATTTGTTTATAAAATTTAAAGTTTTTTATGAAAATTAAGGTAAAGTGTCATACACAAAAAAAGTTCATAGAGTCAAATTAAACACATAAAAAGGACAAAGTAGCCATAAAATAAAATTTTAAAATACTATAAGAATTTAGCTCACACCTATGTCATTAATATAAATTAGAGTCAATTTTACAAGTTAAATGTCTAATTTGAGATAATCACTCCTTTCTAGGCAGTTATAGGCACTTAAACAGCCATGAGAGATCCATTTTCAAGTGATCATAGTTAAAATTTGTCTATCCACATTATCAAGTACATATCCATGATTTAAAATATTTAATAGGTCTTTATATTTCATAAATTGCATCAGGAAATCCATTGCTCTCTTGGTAAACTCACAAGGGTAGTTTTCACATGCTCAATACAAATAATAAGGTAGGATTAATGGTATAATATGTTTTAAAAAGGATGGGGTAATATTTATATTCAAATAAATGGAAATATTTATTAGTTTTATGGTCCTTCCTTTATGAAGTATTGTTAAGAGTGCAACTAGGTCACTATGTCTTGTTCATTCAAGCATGGTCTATTTTAACTTCTATTTCTTCACTTCAAAGTCTGATGGAAGAGATTATTTTTTGTGAGATGTTTTAATAGATCATGTTAATATTTTAAATTTTAGTTTCATCAATCAACATGATTGAGTGAGGTATATTCAATAAGGAAACTAATGTCTCAAACATATGGAACATATCACCCCAATTGCAAGTATTTTTGTTTGTTTGAAATGTTACCATTCTCATAAATTTAAAAGTGCCTCATTATTCATTAAAAATTCATCATTATCAGATGATTCATGTGATCTCTCCTTGAAAATGGTCATATGTATATATTCCTTCAAGTGGTGGCATGATTCTTGCTTATTGAAGGCATAGTGTAGTTTAGAAACAGTTTCTTACAAGACTGATTTCTAAAGTTGGCCTAAATATCAACGGGAAAATAATGATAGTATATTATAATGGAAATAAAAAATTTTAAGTCCCAACATAATGATAATGGGGCTTAAATACACTCTTTAACATATACTTGGATAAGTTTTACCCACTCACAAATCAATAAACCTATAGGTGGATGTTCATAGAATACATGTTTCATGTTGAGGATGTTAAAGCAATGGAGAGACCTGGTATACCCCCCTAATACCTGATTTTACCTTTAAATACCCCATTTAATCCTCAAGGATCATGAATAAATACATGTATTCCAACTTTCATACATAATCCTTATACATGATCTTATCTCATACACAAACATGTACATACACATGGGAAATTTTGAGATTGCATAATGTTTATTTGGATATCAATAGGATATTGAGGGAATGATATGAAAATGATAATGATTTGATATAATATCAAAGTGTCAAAGACTCAAGAAGCTATTTTCAACAACCCTTCTAAGCAAAAACATAGACCTACAAGTTACGGACCTATAGGTCCTTGCTTTTGACCCAAAAGCTAATGTCATGTAAATAATAATAAGTGTGGAAATATGACTTAATGAAAGTATGAAAGAATACATGTACTAATGAATAATCCTAAGTAGTTTGATGTTAAAAATAAGGTTAAAGTGATTGAGTTTATAATCCTAGATACTCATACATAGGCATGTCTACTAGGACAAGAATAAAAAGCTTGTAGATTCTATATAAGGCTAATGATGACATTGTAAGATGGTGAAAGTCTCCTTTAATTAAGTTCATTACTCTTAAAATGTCCATAACCTAGTTGATAAGTCTAGTTTCAAAGCTCAATATTCAAACTCTCTTCGAATCACCACCTAGAACTATGTATGAACAAACATGAGAAAATGAGTACTTAAGGGTAGTTGAGGACACTTGTGTAATTGAAAATTGTGGAATCAGTTTAGGAGTTAAGTTCTAGGGTTTATGAATAATTGTTAAGAACTTAAACCAATTTAAACCCTCCTAAGACCATAATAGGGACCCAATGTGAAATATTGGCCTCTAAAGTGCCTTAAATGACTTTAATTTCTCCAAAAAATGTTTTAACAACATTTAGCACTCCAAGGATCTTCTTACCATGTAATTTGCTTATACCTATAACTCTACAAAATGTAATTAATGTTATGTTTTTCAAGGTTTTAAGGTGAAATGTAGGGTTTTGATCAATTAGAAACTTGAAAACTTTTGGGAGAGATGATGTGGATTTCATTCTACCTCTGTTAGTCAAAAAATCCTTACAATCCACCTTTAAAGTACTTGTACAGGTCTGGTTGTTGAAAGTAGTGTGAAAAGGGGCTTAAGAAGGGCTATTTTCTTAGATCATTTCATGGTTCTCATATCTCAAAAAGGTATCAAAAGTCCAAAATTGGCATGGGTAATTTTTATAGGCTGGGGAGGTTAATTTCACACTTTGTAGAGGTTTTGCATGTGTGGGAGGTCAATCAAGTAAAATCTCAATTTTCTAGGCTTGGAGGGATAATGGAGACCTAATTGAAAGGATAAAAAGGGTAAATAAGTACACTTACACTCATATTCAAGACATGAAAATTTCCATGGAGATATAAATCCATACTAGGTACTTGAAACTACCCTCATTGTGCACTATATTTGTTTTAAAATTTTTTTAATGTAATTATGAGTGTTTCTTAAAGTTTTTTTTCATTCATGATCTTGTAAACAAAGTTTTAAGTAGTTTGTGCCTAAAAGGAGCTAGGGAAGATTGCATACTAATGAGTAGTAAAAGAGAGATTAATAAAGTTGAAGGAGAGTAGTGTAGAAAATTATTAACAATTCCAGATGTTATTAAATAAAAAAAATCCATTATAGGTTTGGAAGTTTAGCCTCAAGAAAGATGAGTTAGATTTAGGAGGCCAAATTTGTCTAAGTAACCTCTTATACCAATTTGAAAGAGCACATCATGGAATATATGTACACATGTTGATGACAAACTTCAGGAATATTGTTTCAATCAAGTTCTTGTTCTTAAATTACCTTCATAATGGAATACACTTGTCTTTGACTTTCTATGCCCCATCTCTCTCTTGATCACACTTTCCTATATATGTATCCTTGTATGGCTTTGCAAAGCATCCTCACATTGGTTATAGTGAAACCCTATTAAAATTAAGTCTTATAATTGCCTATTGGAATAAATTAAAGATGGATATTCTATCCTTATATTTCAAATAGTGATTTTGAGTGTGTTTTTACTATGAATTCTTAGTGATAGTGTATGCATTTTTCCTTCATGTTCATGCCTCTATGTGAGTTTGTTGCCTCTCACAGGTCATATGAAGTGTCATATCTAGTTTTATTAGTTATAGAAATGATAAACCATTAGTTTTTATTACAATCACCAATTGGTTGATAATCATAATCTCTTTCAATTTTATTAACCTTCCTGTTGAAATGTTAGTGCAATTGGGACTATTTTGGAGTAGCATAATCAGATTATAACCTAGTTTCATAGTGCATTCATAAAAAGATGAGGACCTCATGTTTGGTGCATCTAAATTTTAGTTTATTTTTTAACTTTAATCTTCATTTCTCCCTTTTACATGACAAATAAGTAGTATAGTTATTAGTGTAGGTGTAGTACTTTGGATCTAGCCCAAAATCTAGAGTTTTGATCCCCTTGTAAGGTGACCCACAACCTTCGATCAATCCCATTGCATAGCTCAAGTTGAGAGGGATTGAATCACCCTCTCAAGGGTGAAAATTTAAGCTATAAAATAATATCATCAACATATTCTTCAACAATATCATGCATGATATCATGAAATATAATAATCATTATGTGTTGATAGATGGCTCCTACATTTTTCAATCCAAATGGCATGACTTGATAATTAAATGTATGACAAGGGGTTATAAATCTTATCTTGGATTGATCCTCAAGAATGATCTTAATATAATTATATTTATAGAATCCATACATGAGAGATAACATCTCATAACTTATTTTTTTAATCCAAAAATCATGTCTATATTTGGTAGTGGAAAATCATATTTCGCACAATATTTATTTAGATCTCTAAAAATGTGTAGATTTGAATGTCAACTAGTTTCTTACTAACTATAACATTATTATAAATCTAATATGCGTAGGGAATATGTTTGATCAAACTTACATCAAACAATTTTTTGAGCTCTACTTTGACTAAGAGTGCAATCCATGGTTCCATCTTTCTTAGCTTCTGATTAATAGGTTTAGTGTCTAGATGCATAAATAAATGATGAAATACTAATTAAGTATATACACCAATCATATATGAATAATCCCAAACATATATATTAGTGAATTATATGAGAAGGGAAATAATTAATTCATGTTGTTCTCAAGTGAGGTATGTACCAAGATTGATTATATTAGGATAATCATACATGCTAATATTGAATTCTATCATGTATTCCAAGGAAGGAGTGGAATTTTCATCCAAAATCATAGGAAAAGAACATAATTGATCATTGAACTATGAATGTGGACACTCAAATTTACCCATGTATGAAGAATCAAAATCATTCACCTTAGGTAATGTCTAATGAGATACCAAATGTGGATTATCCATAACCATATGCTAAAATTCCTCATGATATTTAGGATTGATTTCAACACCATATGATAGGCATGAAATTGTGGACTCCTAGGTTTCTTGTGAAGGAGAGCAAACATCTTCATCCAATGGTGTTTGGAATAGGTTTTCACAAAGTGACTCATCTTTATCTTTAATTTTTATGTGATCTATAATTACTTTAGGAAGGTGTTCAATTAAGGATATTGATGTTTCATATTTATTTTGACCAAGGAAGTTAAATTTATTCCCAAACTAATTTGTATGATCCAAAGTTTATATAAATACCTACTTGTGGTCACCTATTGGTAAAACATTTCTTAGGCTAATGAAATTTAAAATTATTTCTTTCTTAGAGAACTCATTAAGAATGATATCATTGTCTTATAGGTCCCAATCAATAATTTTAAGATAATTAAGGGTAAGGGAAATGGTGGGAACAATAGAACTAGTGAGAATAAAAAATAAATAAAATAGATTGGGATGTCAAGCTTGTCATAGATGTTATAATAGGGATTCATGTTGATACCATGAATATCATAATTCACCACAAAGTTTGTTCACTTTCATGCTATCTGGGGACTACCCTAGGCTATTTATATCATATACCTTGCTTATTTTAATGTTTTTTAGGATTAATAGGGTCTATTCAAGCTTGATACTTTACCCCTAATCCCTTGCCTTTATAAGCATTATGGGCCATAATTTTATTTAGGATAGTGTAATTTTTACTATGAAAACAAGGAGTTAAATCCTCATTGTACATCCATGACTCATCTACTTGATTCAAATAATATTGATTGAATGTTTTTCTTGAAATAAATGGAAGAGGATTCATGGGATAATATTATATCTTATTGCACCACTCCATCTTAGGATAGCCATGGGATTTAGGTGATCTAGGCAATTTGGCAACATGAAAAGCATATTCCATACTATATGATCCAAGATATTTGTCTTGAATATTGAAATGGGAAAAATTTAATTAAGGAAATAATGTTTTGGAATAATAAGCAAGGGTATTGGAATCTAAATAATTGGATTGAGGTGGCTTAGATATTATTTACTTGTCCTTTTTTAGGGTACTAGTAGCACTAGGCCAATATGTATATTTATGACCTTCTAATTCTAAGTATTTAAAATATTGATATGATGAAAAATATCTAGGAATAGTATCCTCCATTCCCTAATGAGGAAACTTGATGCTTTAATGGATTTTAGATGGAACTACATACATCTCATGAATCCATAGATGACCAATAAGGATATTATATGGTAAATATAGATTAATGACATGGCACAAGGTATTATGGATGAGGGTCCCAACCTAGATGGGAAAGGAAATTATAACTATTGATTGTCTCTCAATATTATCATATCCCTTTATAGTGATGGTATCATTTTTAAGATCTACTAAAGTATATTCTAGATGTTGGACTAGCTTTAGTGGAACAATGTTAAGGCTAGAACCACTATCTACAAGTATTTTCTTGATTTTATGGTGAGTAATTATGACTTTGATAAACAAGTAATTGGTGTGGAAATATCCAATATATGAGATATCACTTTGATCAAATACCAGTTATGGGCCTTAAGACACGTGTCTAATTAAGGCCTAGATTTTGTCTATTGTAATGTTGTTAGGCACTTGAAATTGAAAAAATATATCATATAAGACATCCTTGTGAATTTGATAAGTACACATTAGATCCAAATGGAAATAGACACTAGCTTTTTATTCAATTTATCCATAAGATCATACATATTCTTGAAAGGTGTGTACTTGAGTTTGGGTTGATCTAGAACATGATTAGAATGAGAAGGTGGATTAGGATCTATAAAAGAAGATATAAGACCTTTAAGGGTGATTTTAGCTCATCGGTTTGTAACATCACAATCTCAATCATGAATAAAAATATGGTAATTTGAAGTAAGATAAATAAGGTCTAGAAAAATTATCTTAGGAGGCTCATTAAGAAGAGGAACTCCTAAGATAGATGGACCTAATCTTAGAATAGAGGGATTTTTTTATTGGGACTTATATAAATGGGGATTGATCATGTCCATCACTATGTAATTTTTAATGATACATCCCACTATGTTGTAATTATATGGGTAGCATGGTAATGAGCATGATGATTTTAGGAATCTTGATTATGATTATAATTATTGTTTTGTTGATGATTTTATTGCTCATACTTATTTTTATTATGTCGAGGGAAAGGTTTTTTCTAAATCCCCATATTATTACCGAAATTATAAGACGAGGAATAGTTTAACTCAATTTATCCTCTTTCTATTATTTCTTGGATGAGATGTTGAATTTGTAAACATATGCAAATTGCATGTCCTTTGACCCAATGATATTTATAGTATTCATTATCCATATACCACATTATTTTAGGTTTCATTTAATCAAAGGATTTATTTTTTGGACAACCAATCATATTCACATCAAGTAGATTTTTAAATACACTCTCAATGGCATCTCCCAAATTAACAAATGGTCATAGAGTAAACTAATTCCTTAGAAGGGGATCCCTTTGCAAAGGAAGAGGTTATGGTTGAGGAACTTTTTGTACTGGTGGATTTGAACATGTCTAGATTTTGTAACTCCATTACCCACCATATTATTATTATGGTTAAAAGGCTTGGGCTAATCTACCACAATTGATGGATTTGGAGTAGAATGTTGGCTAATTTTGAGATTAATTTTTAGACTAATTTTGTGAATATATTTTAATTAATCCTTTGTAAATAATACATTTATTTGTTTAAACACCTTTAGTAATAACATCTTCAAAATTATATAGACATTATATTATGAGATTAAGTAATAGTTATGAGTTCAAATTCATCATGAATATATTTACCAACTCAATGTCAAGAAGTGCATGTGGAAATTTACTAGCTAATGCTCTCCATCTTTGAATATACATATAAAATATCTAACCTCCCCTTTGTTTGATATCACATATGTCAATTGTGGTTAACTCATGCTCAATGTTATAGGAAGAGTGTTTAATTAACTTCTCTAACAAGTCATCAAGAGTTATAATATAACATTTTCATAGATGTATAAACCAGTCTAAATTAAGTCTAAACAAACTTCATGACAATAATCAAAGTAGCAAATTGGAGTTATAGCTGACCTCTTAACAATGAATAAGAAATAGGATTAAGTTCTCTGTTTGGACACCTTTTCCTTTATATTATTAATTTTTTACATCTCAAAATGAGATGGAAAAGGTATCTAAAAAGTACTTGAATAAAATGGATATTAACATATATGATCCAACTTTTGTTTTTGATTTTGTGTCTTGGATAGTAATCTCAATATTACATCTTTGATGTTTTGTAATTCATAGGAAAAGAAGGTACTTTAGGAAGTGGGTTGGGGATTATTCAACTAAAAATAGAATAATGTGTTTGTCAAATTTATGGGAACTTTTTTCTGTAACCAATTAAACTTATTATTTCTATTTCCATGGTTTGATTGGTTAGGTTTAATTTACTATTGGTTATGATTTGAAGAGGGAATAGATGCATGCTATTATGTAGGAGGAAGAAATTAGTATTGATTGTTACTAGATGGTGGAATGGAAACACATTGTCTCATAGGAGGAATTTATTGATTTTTACGAAGGAATTGATATTGAGTGATGGGAATTAGTTGTTGAGTATAAGTAACCTATTAGATAAAAGTAACTCATTTCTATGTATTAGAAGGAACATTAGTAGAATTATGTTTGGGAAATTGGGAATTAGAAGTAACATTAAACATCTTGATGGGAATTTATTGGAGATGAATTAAACTTTGTAATTATATAGAGGTAATTTGATCAGATAGAATTTGACATGTAGGATTACTATAAACTTGGTGAGGATTAGAGAAATTGTTTTGGAGATTTTATACAACCAATTGTAAAGAACATTGAGGTGTATGTTATTTAGGAGAAATAAATGTTTATGTTGACCACTTTCTATCGTTAGGCCTAGAAAGGTGTCAAATTAAGTCTTGATATCTTTAGTCCATCATGAAAACCTCATAGTTTTTATATTCTCTTGAAGGATCAGGGAAATTCAAAGGAATGTCATTGACTATCATATGAAGGGAGTAGGTCTTAATGTCTTTTCATTGTCATCTCTCTATTTCAACTCTTTTTAGACATCCCCATGGTGTTTTAATATGTTTAGATTTCTTTAAAAAATGTTTAATATAGTTTTAGTAATCTAAAGTGCCTTGATGGAGATGGTGGGAGGTAGAAACTGATGACTCACCATGAGCCTTTTATGAGTGTATTTCGTATATGAAAGGTATGGGTTACTATAATGTTTGAATGTGTGATCAAGATACATATAAGCCTAATTGAAACATTTAGAATATATAAGGTACTCTTTATGATACTGACAAATTTTCTTTTGAGGCCATATATATGTTGTCTAAAAGAAAGGTTTTGGTCTTAAAATTATAAAATTTGACCTCAAGAGGCTACTAAATCATCAACCACACCTTTAATCACCCTCATGGTCATCATATTGATTTAGTCAGATGGTTTTTTGTTTTAAATTTCGCCCCTCCATGATTCCAAAATTTTATGTTTCCATTAAGAGAGATCACATGTGTGAAAGCATGCTCCTTTTACTCTAAAAAATGTATTACTTGTTTTGAGATGCCTTTTTAATAGAATTTTTCCCTCTTATTTTCCTAAAATGGTGGTTTAAAAACTAAAATATGATGAAATGAAGGAGGATTTGTAGTATTCAATAGTCTTTTTAGGTGGTACAGATCTATACAGTAAAGATTTTCTAAGGAGGATTCAAGGATATACAATAAAGGTTTTGTTATAGACACATCTTAAATAAGCTATACTTTATTAGGGTTTGAGAATTCAAAAATTTATGTACTCCATATAGTGAGTTCATTGGTAGATATCAAGATCACTTTAGGTTTGTGCTCAGTCCATATAGGGGAGTGAAAAAGAGGATTCAAGATCTTGACCAGAGGAAGTAGACCTTATGACATTTAAATCATGGGTATTGGTTGTTAATTTAGTATTCCCAACTTTATGAAAAAATTCTAAGAACTTAATGTGTTTGGTCATCATTCACATCTACACAAGTCAAAAGGAACAAAATGGTTTTGTTGAATTTCTGACTTGTTTGATTAAACTAATGATTATTATTGATTCTTTAGGCCTTGAAAAGAATTTTCATGACATAATAAACATTTTGGTCCAAAAATGTGAGTATATAGGGATAAATAAAATCTAAACCACCAAATCTATAGTCTATAGGCAAGGTTGAATTTTAAAATGGAGTTTTAAGTGCATTCACATGAAGGTTAATAGTGTTAAAGGATAAATATGGTGTTTTCAAGATTTTACATGCCTCTTTGATTAAAATTTCATATTGATATAGGTTTTTAACTCTCTCATGGTGTCTCTAAGATAATCCTACATACACATTTGAGGTTTGCTATATGGGAGCATAGTGTATGGTTCAATGGTGGATTCAAGTTTGTCAAGACACAATAAGATATTATATGCAATATTTCATTCATGGAAAGCATCCTTATTTATGTTTCTCAAGATTAATCAAAGTATAATGGCCTATCAACCATAAATATATCTTCAAAACTCTCAAAATCTCACTTCATACGTGTTATGATTATTTTAATAATACTAGGTTTCTCTTTTCACCATGTATGCTTCTTTGAGAACTTCCAAAGAGCTATATTTTGTTTAGATATATGCATAGATATATCTAAGATACTTTTAGAATATCTTGAGTATGTATTCATGACTCATTCCAATTCCATAATAACCTCTACTTTTTTATAAATTTTATACTACCATTCAACCATAGCTGTGAGCTTAATACTTCATTCTCAATTTCCATATATATCACATTATCATCATATACATATCACTACTACTTATCCACATCAACATCATGAATCCAATGTTTTGGTATTTTTAATGGTTTTTAAGGATAATAATAGTCATGAATATGATTTATATATCCTTAAACACTAATAAAGGAGTAAATATTTACCTATAGCCAAGGTGAAAGTATAGTCAACTATACTACATGGAAAGTGGTGTATAGAAGAGGTTATAAGAATATATTAATGAAAGGAGTTTGAATTACCTCCTAGGTTAATTTAAATGGATGAAAAGTTTCAAAATCCATCCCATTGACCTTATCTAGGTTTTTTATTATCTCTCGTCCTACCTTAGTCTATAAAATCAATAGTAGATCATCAACTATATCTATATAATGGAAAACACAGTCACGCTACCTACACCAAGTAATCTTTTGTTGTATAAGGTTTGGAAAGGATACAATTAGGTTTTTTAATTATGTGGTAAAATTACAAAATATTATCATTTTTTACCAATATATATAACCTATAATAATGAACAATAACCTATAGTCAATACCCCATATGTAACCTATAGGCCCTTTTAGAGGATCACCGAGTTAGTTCAAATGAAAGGGTAGAGTTTGTATGAGTAAAGAGTTATAAGTAAATTGAGAGTAAAAATAATTTATTAATATATTTAGATAATTTAATAATTAGGTCCTATACCCAAAGGAGACAACCAATGTACATCTACAGCTAGTCCATACATACACATAATCAATGCCTCAACCAATCTTGGCAAAGGTTACAATTTTGAAGCCTCTATAGTTCTGATCACTCCTTAAAGTTTGGTAAAAATTATTATTTAAAGTGGATTAAGGTATTCATGATATTATAAAGATCAAACAATAAATGAAAACATTCACTATTTTTTCTCATACCTAGTCCAGTTTGTTAGTAGTCAATTCTGAGACTAGGTGAGTTATTTTAAGGTTTAAAGACAAGACATGTACATTAGAATTAATAAGGGGGTTTAGAATAAATAAAATATGATGTTAAAAACTATTAATATACTCCTTTAGGTAGATAATACTTAGGTTTCAAGTCATAATTCCCTTGAGGGCTAGCTAAAGGAGGCAAACCTTAGAACTGGCCTTAAACTTTACTACCATGTTGAGACATATCTAGGTTATTATAGAACATTTATGGTAATAATAATGGTGTGGAGAGTAAATTAAAATCCTAAGATAAGTGTTGGGATTAAGGTTATGTAATATACTTATCGGTTTGGTTCCAATGTTCATATCTTCATGCAACTTTTGCATGGGAACTCAAGTTGTTTAAGAAATTTGAAGGGGTTAAGGGACTAGAGATTAATAACAATAATTTTTGGTTTGGAGTTCCATACTATATGAACCATTTCTAAGATGGTGGACCTTTAAAACCCTTATTAAAACATTGAAAGGTGGCTGATTAAAGATATATACTTTAAAATTCATCCAAATGAAGTTATTAATTCATGAAAATATATTTTTGGCCTTTTAAGGTATTTTAAGTATCAATTTAACCTATTTTTTTGTCATGTTTATGGATATTATTGTATGAACCAAGATTTAGAAAGCTAATTTAATGTATGAGCAAGGAATTAAATAATATCTGCATATAGAATGAGATTCAAGAGAGAGAATGGGTCATAAGTCCCAAAATAATATTTTAATAACCATATAATAGAGTTTCCATGATTGGTAGTTTAGGTATATAACCTTGATTGTTTAGATGGAAGAGTGTATGCATGCAGATAGAAGGCAAATGGCTTGATCAAGTTAACGTTGATGTTTCAAGAAACTTCATAGATTATCTTCATGTTAAAGATAATTAATGAGAGCCTCAAAACATAGGTTGAAGACAAAACTATAAAAACCCTACAATATTATATGCTTGTCTTATATCCTCATTAAAACAATATCATTTAGAAGATGGAACAAAAGGCAAGATGAGATTCGAGAACACCTCAAATCCTCATGGATAATATTATCAAGTTATTTGAGAGATATATATCAATTCTAAGCTATATGGAGATGTTATAGTTGGTCATTCTAACCTAAAGACACCCAAAACTACTTAGAAAGATTTTTTCTTCCATGAGAGGTAAATTTACATGATCACTATTGTAAAAAAAATTTGAGTTAGAGGTTGAATACTTTAGGAGAGGTAGAGGGATTAGTCTACAATAATTTTTTGGAATTAGTTTAGAGTTCTAGTCGCTAAACTCTATGAATCATTATTAAGACTCTTCATCACTCTTAAACCTCTTTAAAAGTATAGTGAGGACCCAACTACAAGGATTTTATTGAAAATGCATCCAAAAATATGGTAATCACTTGAAAAATACTTAATTCATGTTTCCCATTCATAAAATGTCATGATCATGGTACTTAGTTGTATAGATGGTGTACGAACACCTCAAGAAACTATGTTTTTTTAGTGTTTTAAGACAAAATTGAAGTATAATACTTGGCCATAAATTACTAATAATTTGAAGTGTTTTTAGTAGGATTGTTTCACCTCCAAAAATCATGAGGTTTTCACTTATTTGCTTATAAGTACCTCTATTAGCCTTCACTAATCAGTGAGTCTATGAACCTAGTCAAGATGGCCAAATTGTTCAATAAGAGTAAAGTTGTAGATGAAGGAACTCTTGGGCATAATGATAATATAATTGTTTAATTAAACATATATAAAAATCCATAATTTACCCTTGAATAAATCAATTTACATATAAATAACC
The DNA here is from genome assembly GCA_037957365.1 of Torreya grandis. Taxonomy (NCBI): domain Eukaryota; kingdom Viridiplantae; phylum Streptophyta; class Pinopsida; order Cupressales; family Taxaceae; genus Torreya; species Torreya grandis. The sequence continues at coordinate 557,622 of JARHVA010003557.1, forward strand.
ATTTATGAAGGTTTTTTGGTTATTTTATGGATATAGCCAACCAACAAGAAGAGGTAGTCAGTTAATACTACTTGAAAGTTGGTTATTTGTGTCCATTCAAAACTTGTATTAGATTACATATAGCGAATTTATTTAATTTGGTGTGCATAGGCTTTTCATTGGTCAAATTTTACTAAATATAGACTTTGACCATCTTAATGACACTCATTAAAGACACTCCAATTTATGGAGGAATATGGAAGACTATTATAACTATCATGTGGAATAAGTTATGATATTTTGACTTCTTCAAATACTTATACTCCACTCTCCCTCTTATTCTCTCCATGTCCTTATATTTATTGAGTTTGGAAGGCCTCTTTTGGTATCCCTCAGGCTAGGTATAACAAACCTCTACTAAAAAATATATCTTGTACCTTAAATCAATAGAGAAAAGATTGTTTCAAACTTATTCATTTCTATTAGTATGTTTTTTGATTGTTGACTTGAAAAAAATCATGAGAATGATATTTAATTATATGTCCTCTCCTTCACCTAGTGGTTTATTGTCATCCTTTACAAATCATATGAAGTGTTAAGAGGTAGAAGTTATGTTCAAGAGTGAGTTAGTTTGTAGTGTCTCATATAGACCTTCATTATTTTGCCTTCAATTTGTATACCTTTTATCTAACCTCCATATGAATACTCATGTTTAGGACTATGTTAAGAATCCTAGTTATTAAACTATTTCCATTTGATTCACATGAGTTCTTAAACATAAGTTAATAAAGGATCATTTAAGAATTGGTGCATCACCATCCCTAGTATAGATTTTTCTTTTAAATTATCATTTTATCTCTTTTCACCCCAATGCAAGTAGGTTTTAGAAGAAGAGTTGAAAGTTGATATATCAGGGGAGATAGCCCATAAGCTATAGGTTTGGTCTAATTATAGGTAACCCATAGCCTTTACTCTAATCCCACGTTAGTCTAGGTTTGAAGCATAAGTGAACAATATCTTCAGAGGGTGCAACTTGGGTTGCTAAAAGTTCTAGCACACTTGGTGGGACATGCTCATTCAAATGTATTATAGCATACCCTTGTAGATTTGAGCATATCATTAAGCTTCAAAGGTTTAAATATCATATCTCTATCCAAATTTCATGCCAATAGTGGTTACAATATCTTATTCAAAAGGTAAAGAGAGTGAATTTTTTGAATTGTCTTTAGATATAGTTAATAAAAAGAAACATTCCAAGTCTAATCGCAATCCTGCACCTCCTAATTTTCCTAAACAAATACTACTACAAATTCTACACTTCAAATGGCTATTCCTAGGAGACAAGCTTTTATGAATATTAATGGTGGCAAACTTTTGAACCTCAATTAGTTTGATGACATACCAACTATTTCCCTAGATAGATTTCCTTATTTCATAGGAGATAACTCAAATACCCTTATAGAGCATATTTTATACATAGCCAATCTATGTTTAGTATATAATGTAAACCAAGAGAATGTGGCTATGATATTATTACCAACTTCCTTACCCAATCTCTCTAAATATTTTCTTGTTCTATGTTAGTTGAGTTATTGCCCGGTTTTAAGGATAGTTAGTTTCTTTTGCATAAAATAAAAGGACAAATTTATGTTTGATCTTGAGACATATAGAGATACATAGATATAATAAATTTGGTTATTTTTAATACAAGAATAATCATAGAAGATTACTCATTCATTTTATGTGTTAAGATATCATTTTAAGATTGAGTTGATACAACCTTGAATCCAAGGATGAGTAAGGGCCCACTCCCTAAAGAGATAAGAACTGTTAGTTTGGTATTTAGAAATTTAACTATTATTTATTTCAATTAGAATTAATATATATGTTATGTTTTATTAGGCTTATAACCTATAGGATAGAATAGATGCTAATGTGTCTATTTTCATATTTGAATAAGTATTTATCATTCCTTTAATTCTTGTAACTTTCAATTTGCAAGTGTGGATTCAAGATTTGGTTTTAGTGAGTTTATTTTATAGCATTATGTGATTCTTTCCAAATTATTCAATTTAATAGTTCAGTGTGTTTACATTTCATTCAAGAGTTTTTCATTTTTTTCATTATTTTATATTCTTAGGAATAAACATTAGGTTAGTACAACACCAAAACCACCCAAACAATATTGTTAGCTGAAACCAATAAGTACCTTACTACAAATAGCCTTAGACACTAGTCCTAGTAATAATTAACACCAACATAGATTTGTTAAATGAAGGGGTATCAATGATACCCATCATTTTTGGAATCATTTCTAGGGAATTCTCTAAAATTGTTAATAAGGTTAATACTCAAGCTAACAATCAAAATATGAAAAACAAAAAAAATAAAATAAAATTA
>JARHVA010003557.1:565000-670000 GCA_037957365.1 Torreya grandis
TAATTTATGCCACAAATAAGTTTAGGCACTACATTACTGGTTACAAAATATATCTATATACTAATCATGAATCTATCATATATATTATGATGAAACCCATGATAAGAGAAATAATTATTAGGTGGCTATTACTATTATAATAATTATAGATAAACTAGTTAAATTCAATGCAGTTGCTAAGTTGTTTTCTAGATTGAATAATATAGATGAAGAACCTATAGAAGATAGTTTTCCAAATGAACAACTATTTTTTGTTATAGCATAATCACTTGGTTTTTTGATATATAAAACGTTTTGGCTACATGAAAGTTTCCTTTTTAGTTTACCAAAAAGGAAAAGAAACATTTGATTAAAGCTAGTTCTTGTTATAAATGGATTAATGGTATATTGTTTATACTTGGACCTGATCATATTTTCTAAAAGTGTGTAAAAGAGAATGAAATTTATGACATAATTCATGATTCTCATGATGAACTTGGTGGAGGACACTACTCTATTAAAATGACAATACATAAGATCCTTAGATCTAGTTAGTTTTATCTAACTCTTCATAAGCAAGTCAAAGCATACTCTTGTCAATGTGATCTATGTTATAAATTAGGAAAATGTACATTATCTTCTAAGACACCCCTCCATACTCAAGTAGTTATAATTTTTTTTGAGAATTAGGGATTGGAATTTATTGAATGCATATATACACCTTCTCAAGGTAAGGAATATTTGTTGGTATGCATGGATTATGTGACCAAATGGGTTAAAGTACAAGCTCTTTCCTTTGCAAGAGAAGAGGTAATAGAAAATTTATTATATTCAAAGATCATGCAATGTTTTGGAACACCAAGAGATATAGTGTTTGATCAGGTACCTCAATCCATGTAGAAGATGATCCAAGAATTCATAGAGATCTACCAAGTCAACTATAGAAAGTCCTCTCTATACCACCCTCAAGTAAATGGATAGGTGGAGGTTACCAATAGATAATTAGAGAATATCCTTATGAATATAGTGAGAAACACAAAAAATAATTGGGTAACCAAACTTCCAAAATTTGTATGGGCATATAACATAATGTGGAAGACCACTACTAATTTTTCACTATATGAATTGGTATTTGGTAAGACACCTCTCCATTTAATTGAATTTGAGGTGAAAAGTTTAAGGACTACACTAGAAGTAGGAATTGACTTAGATGAATCACACAAAGAGAGAATTTTACAATTGAATAAGCTAGATGAGATGAGAATAGAATATGTATAGTAGATAGAGATGAATTAAATCTAGAGGAAATAATGGCATGATTTGCACATCAAGGAAAGCTAGTTTAAAGAAGAAGATTGGGAACTTTTGTATGATTCTAAATATCAACACTTGAAATGTAAGTTAAGAACTAGATGGTTCAGACCATTTTAGATAGAAAATATTTTTGAAAATGGTTTAGTATAGTTATTACCTATAAATTTTATTCATAAGACATCCTTACTAATGGACATTGCTTGAAGTTATACCATAAGCCTTATAGTAAAGAAAATCATCTAGCTGGTACATAATGTGTTTATCCCCATGGAATAAATCGAATCTTCCATGGATATTTATCCTTGAAGAAAATGTGACTTGAAAAAATGAAGAGGATCTACCTCTTCTCTAAAAATTCAATATATATATATATATATATATATATATATATATATATATAATAAATAAGAAAAAAATTAAACAATGAAAATCCTTATGGAAATTGTTGATAGTCATGACTAGAAAACCATCTTGTTGGTTGTTTATGTATTATATGATGAGCCTTGATCATAAAACTAATAAATTTCTGGTCAAGGACAAAAATAAAAAGAAGTGAGTTTAGAAATTCAGGAATAATGATTGATTCTCCTTGATCCAAAGTAATAAACACTGATGTTATTATTTTCTGTACTATTACTTAAAACTATTTCATGTAATTTCCTTTGTTATAAAAGGTGAAAAAATTCAAATAAGGATAATATCATTGGTTTGTAAGGTGCACTATCTACTCTTTTACTAAGAGTTAGTTTATAAATTCCTGAGTCTGCACATATATTTGGAAAAAAATTCTCATAAGTGTTATAAGAAGAATATTCCCATCACATCAGTAAGGGATATTTTCAAAAACTAACATTTTGAACACTTAATTACGTGCTTTGGATGTTTTCCTCTCAATTTATAAACTAGTTTATGATGGCTTGTCTTTATCATCATATTACATTCATGTGGATAAAGTAATTGCTAGAGATTTGATGATGTAATAACTACAAATAAATAAAAAGGGTCAAAATCCATCATCATTTTTACTTAAGCTAGCATTATCATTATTATTTGAAATGCTTGAAGGCTCTAAATTTTTTCCATAATAATTAAATAAAATGGATATCATTGCTATCCATTTATTTCCTAGTAAAGTATATATATTTCTTGAACAGAGTTCTAGAGTGATTGTATTTTATGTAGAATTGGAATTTAGAATGGGGTAGAAGAAAAAATTTGAACCTGAGTCTATAAATTATCTTTTAAGAGATGAGCTATCTAATCAAGTTTTATTAGCCTTAGGGTGGCATTAGTTTCTCCTAAAATTCTAGGGTTTTGATAAGGCACTTGTTATAGACTTCATCATCTATTTGAAGACAAAATTTTCTACTATTCAAGGTGTGTAAATTCCATTATCCAATCATGTTCTTAGTGAGATATCAAAAATTATAGAAAAGGGGGTGAGAATTGTAGGTATATACTGCTTCAGTGACCTTATCCATATCTTTAGTAGCGAAGGAGAACCAGTGCAAATTTATGTTGAAGATGTCAAAGGTAGAATCAAAGGCATCACTAGGGATTCTTTACCTATACCTTAGAGGTTATTATCTTTTTAAATTATCAAATACCTGACCTATGAGGGTCAATGTAGTGTCTTAAGTTGCATTGTATTAAGAATGTTAATTCATCTAAGGTATGACATGAAACAAACCCATCACCAAATTAATATACCCTCATTGTTGTTAAGATCCATTAACATCATTTCCATGAGATACCTAGAAAACCCATCTAACATTTTCCACCATGGCCTAATTCAATTGATCCAACACCATTTTCTATAGAAAGAATAAGGTATAGAAGCTTGTAATGCAAGAAAAGAGGAAATAACCCAAACTTGATAATAAAATACCATGAGACACTCATGCCTCAAGCTCTAGGGCTCTACCCAGAATTTCTTCCTCTAAAGTAATTATTCTTGAGTCCTATTAAAGTACACGATCAATAGTTAGGGTTGTTTCACCTATGCACCCAAGTCCTCTAAATGTAATTCCACCATACGAGCAAAGTAGAAAATTAAGGCTTAGGTATTCCACCAGGGACCCTAAGAAATATTAAAAAAATTTCCCTACATAAGAACATATTAAAATCATTAAGGATGAATATTTAGCAAACCCTATCTTACATCCTACACCTCAAGAAGCCTCACTTGCAGATATTTTTTCTCTCCCTTAAAAGTGAAGGAGAAAATTGATATTGGCTATTGACAATGATGAAACAATGGTGGTAGAAACTATGGATAGTTTAATGCAAGACACCACTACCACTAGTAGTGGGGAATAAGACAAAGAGGAAGTAGACACCCCTCTTCCATATAATTATTTTTTAGAAACTATTCTTGAGAGTGTTCCTACTCCATCCAAACAAAAATCAATTGATAAAGTTAAGGATATAATGACTGAAGAAGAATCTCAACCTTCCAAAGAAGTAGATGATGTGTAATTGCAAAATTATTTGGCATTATTGTAGCTAAAGGCCATAGTCAATAAAAATTCATAAGACATTATTGAGTTAATATATATAGCCTAGAGTAAATATTTATTCATTTCTCTTCTATTTAAACAAATAGACATCATTGAAATTAGTCCTTAAATAAATTACATGAATTAAAAAATAAATTATTGATTTATGGAGCTATAATAAAACACTTGAGGAAGATAATGTCTCTTTGAGAAAAAATATTCTAAAGTATAAATAAGAATATGCTAAATTAAAACTTTAACTAGCTTTTAGCTCTTCTAATATAACTCTTACAGTCATGACAAAATAGGGTTGCTAGACCACTCTATCCTTTCTTGATGTTAGAAACCATTGGGATAAAGTTTGTTCTAAAATTAAGGAGTTTAAAAGGAAAAAAAAACTTCTTGGGAAAGATAAACACCAATTTCAATAAATTGGCATAGACACAATAAAATGAAGAGAAAGCTAGACAAACTCTTTAGTTCACCTATCAACTTGGTGAGAAGTTGTTAGCTTGTAGGATCCATTTCTCTTCATATAGTTTATTTTTTTATGAATAGGTTTTTAGATGGTACTTACTCCATATTTATTATGGTTTAACCTATTAAATTAATACAAGTAATGAATTCTTGATAGTTTTTTAGAATAATACCGCAGGTAGGAAATTTTTGCTATGTGAATTCTATCTACATGATATCATTTTGGGGAATATAAATAATTTATTGGTGATTTATTTTGTGGGATAATTACAATTCAGTCATTTTATTTCTACATATAGGAATTAGATTTCATGGTAAGACATATATGATGATCATATAAATACTGCAATGGATGTTGGTTTATGCATTAGACCCTAGTTCAATGATGCACAAAATATATTGTAAAAATTACAAAGTTTTTATCAATATCCTAGGATACATTACCATTATATTTATAATTTTAAAGATGGAGTCATCAATTTTGAATTATTTTTTATCATTTCTTTTCCAAGTGGTGATTGTTTGAAGATAACGTTGGTATATATTACTAGTCACTTTCAGACAAAGAGAAGTTTTGTCCCCTACCACTATCAAATAGACTCTTCAAAGGGATAATATAATCATTAAGATAATTATTTATGTAATTAATGGGGGAGGACAAAAACCATGGATGGGGATGAGATTCATGCCTCTTCTAATACTCTCCCCTACGTTTCCATGGTAAAATATAGGACCCCAATGTAAAGAAAAATTTTCTATTTGGCTTCACTTTATATAGAGAGATATGGGATTTACTCCTCACCATCAAATAATATTTTAGGATTTGTAATCCATATATGATATAAGTCTCAACATGGAGCAAAGGGTTCATAATTGAGAGGATAAAGAGAGTTATTTTTCAAAGGGACTTGCAAAAGGTAAGGTGTGGGGCAAATGATGATTCTACATTATGACTCATTATTAAAATGATAAGCCATCATTCATATCCTTAAACATGTCATTTGAATTGAGAATTGCATGTAATCTTAGGGTTTATAAGTAGCCTAAGGTAGAAAGTGGATGATTTTATCTTTATAGGCTCATGTGAGTCTAAGTTATCTTTCTTCACATGATGTTCTAACCATTTACATGTTTAGTATTCATATTTTGATATGTATAGGTATAATAATATCTAAATAAGAGTTTTGATAAGATGTCATGAAGATAAGGATGTGCCACGACTAATAATTGATCATTTGAAGCATAGCTATAAATTTTGTTAGTGGCTTATAGATTTTGTCAGTTATATATGGATTACAATAGTAAACTATAGATTCTACTAGTTAGCTATGGATTACAATAGTCAGCTACAAATTACAATAGTCATACATTAAACTATCATAGTTCACTTTAAATTTGGTCACAACATGTTCTAAAGAATTCAAGAAGATTTTACACATTTTTCATGATGATATAAATGCTTCTTTTGATACTTTCCATTTATATACATGTCTATATGGAGATTCTTATTTCTATATGATATTGCATTTATAAAAGTTGTTTTAGGATGTAATTCTAGAGTTAGAAGATATGGATATATTATATGTATAGATTTGGTGGTTGGATATAGTTTGGCATAATAGTTTTAATCTCATGTGGATCATTTTAATTCCATGTAGATCTTATTGCAATGTTTTCAATATTTTGGATATATCACCTAATCTCTCTAAATATCTTCTTGTTCTTAGTTAGTTGAGTTATTGCCTAGTTAATAAGACCGTTATTTTATTTTACATGAAATAAAAGGAGAGATTCATGTTGGACCTGGAGACATATAGAGATACATCGATATTGTATGTTTGGTTATTTTGAATAGAAAAAAAATCACAACAAATTACTCTGTCATTATATATGTTGAGATAACATTCTAAGATCAAGTTGATTTAAATCTGAATCTGAGGGTGAGCAAGGGCTAACTCCCTAAAGAGAAATAATATGTTATTTTGGTATTTATAAATTTATTTATTATTTTTTTCAATATATATGTTCTATGTGATTAGACTTATAACTTAAATGATAGATTAGATGTTAATATGTTTCCTTTCAGATTTGAATAAGTATTTATTATTCCTTTAATTCTTGTAAGTTTTAATTTACAAGTGTGGATTTGATACTTGGTTTTAGTGAGTTTATTTTTTCAGCATTATGTGATTATTTATAGATTATTCAATTTATCATTTTGGTGTGTTTACATTTCATGAAAGAATGTTTCTTTTTAATATTAGTTTAGATTCATAGGAATAGACATTAGGTTAGTACAACACCAAAAACCATCAAACAATACTATTAGGTAAATCCAATAAGTACTTTACTATGTATAGCCTTGGACACTAATCCTTGTAAGAATTGACACAAACATAGATTAGTTAAATGAAGGGGTAAAAATGACACCCATCACTCTATTTGGTGGAAAAACTTACTGAAATCAAAAGAACCCCCCAAAAGTTCATGGTAGAATTTAACTATAGGTTTTAGAAAACCTGAGATAGGATCCCTATAGTTATCAAACCAACTCCTAATTAAGAATTTTATTATTATTTGAGATCTTTACAATTTTTTGTGGTGGTTATGATACAATCAATGGGGGGAAGCACCTTGCTAAAAGCCTATCAATTAATCATAAGGGATGAGAATTACCTAATCCAAGTAGGTAAACTCACCCTTAAACCACCCATGCCTTTTTTACTATAAATTTAACACCTTGTGCCTATCATTGTTCTATTACTAGCCCCGGTTAAACTTTATTAGGAAGATGGTAGTCATGTGGATAGATTATGTAAGATAGAGGGGCTATTTAAAGCCCAAAACAACAAGCTAGTGGCATTAGAAAGGCAATAAATTCCACCTCATAGGAATTATCAAGCACCTTATCAAGCCCCTAACAAATCTTATTAGTATAACATACCTCCTTATGAACCCAATCAATAGGGCCAAGGGAAGATTACACAAGCAAAACCATATAACTCATATAATCCCAATGTTGCTACTGGTTCTAGAGCTTTGGTTTTAACTCAAAATAATTATGATCAACAAGGTCAATGGGATAATAAATGGGGTAAATAAAATGATATAAAAATGGCTCCAAGTGGTGAAGTGTGTTAAGCATTCTTTCATGTAACAAGGTCCTACTCTTCCATCACATGATAATCTACCACCCCCACAACATAGGGAAGCTCCTCATATACTACATGGGGACACTCCTTTATTAATCAAACTAAGATATGAAGTCATCAGGGGAAAATTTGAATAAAAAAACCCTTTGAAACTACCTTTCTCCACTTCTAATAAGGGAAACATTCCTTTGATCAAGCGGTGGCTAATTAGGGTGACTAACAAGACAATATAACCAAGGTGGATAACTCAATTAAAACTCACACAAGGGACAAAATAAGGTCATTTGGTGATGGTTTGTGGTTTGAAAAGGAAGACACTCTACCTTATCAATCACCTTAGGGAATTACAACTCAAGATGTAGCTCATAAGTTACCATCAACAAAGAAAATGACATATGGGAAAGGGAGGAATCAAAAAGGTCTTTTCATACCTAAATTTTCACCAAATTTAGGAAATAATTATGTTCCTAATTTGAAATCTAAGGCAACCAATCATTATCTTAACATTTTTTATTAGATGAATAAGGTCCACATCACTATCCCTATGTGGGATACCTTGCTTATTCTAGGACAAAGGATATACTACAAAAATAACTCTCAAAACTTCATGTTTTGGACAAACAAGCAGAAAAGTAAGTGAATTTCTTACCAATTATAGTCAACCTCATGAGTCCCAAGCACCAAAAGTAAATAAAATACCCCTTTCTATCTTCCAGTCATCATAAGTGATTCCCTTGTGCATAATTGCATGATTGATAGTGGGTCTAACACTTATATGATGCCTAAGTCTATAGATGATAAATTGGGACTTAAGTATGAGATTAATGAAAATGGGGTTTTATAGTTGGATGAGTCTCCTAATAAGACCATAGGTGTCCTTAAATCCCTTAAGATCATTTTGGTTTCTTTTCCTAATTGTACTATATCTAAAGATGTGATAGTAGTTGAAATTCCCCATAATTTGCCTTATGATTGTATAGGGATTCTACTACCAAAAGAGGGAGGTATCTATAGTCTAATTGGTCATATATGGTTTTTAGAACTAGGTAAAGGAAAAAGGTTACCATAATGTCTAAACTAATCTCTTGGTTTGATTTAGAACCTTATATACCCAACATATCAAATGCCAATTGGACAATATTGCATGAGGATGAACACTTCAATGATCAAGAACTTTTTGAACCACTTGAGGGTATAATGGACTTGTTCCTTGATGAGTAGGAAATAGATAATCATGGTTATGATCTTTATAAAATCATTGAATAATCAGGTTTTGGTGTGTATTTTATGCATGAATAAATTTTCATAATACCAAGTCTCATTAGCACAACATAAGAGTATGAAGGAGTTTGAAATTTATTTTTTGATGGGTCTAGAACAAATAATGGGAGTGGGGTAGGTGTTATGATTGTATCTCCTCTTAATAAAATGTATTATTCTAATTTAATATTCCAATTTAGCTGCACCTCAAATATTATAGAATATGAGGCCCTCATTCATGGCCTATATTGGGCAGGGAAGAGAGGTATTGAGATTTTTAAAGGTAAGGAAGATAGTGAATTAATAGTGAAGTAGGTAAGAGTCAAAGTTGCAACTAGGTATCCACTTTTGAAGGATTATTAAAACAATGTTTTGGACATCTTGGAGGACTTACAAGTTTTGACATTTAATCCATTTTTAAAGGAGCCAATCAATATGAAGAACATATAGTTGTTATTAGAAAATAATATGATATAGTTTATGGGATAAAATACACCAAAGATCAGTCCCAAATTAAATTGATATGTAGGCCCTTGGTCCCTAATAATAGGTAAATTTTTCAATTATTTTATATTGTTAAACAAATTGCTTATTTCCTACAACATGAAGCAGAATTATGCTCAAAGAACCAAGATAAGTTGCAACATCAATACGAGGACCAAATTATCTAATTGAGGATAAATAGGTTGCCTAAGGGATTGGTAACATTATAGATAATATTTAATGAATATTATTAGCTAATTATAAATTAATAATCTCCACTAAAGAAGAACATTATGAGTAGATTTTCATATTTGAAGATAAGCTACTTAAATTAGGAAAGGTGAATACCAAGGAGGAAAGGGAAGCCTTCATATCATTAGGAAAATAATTTATGGATGTTTTTACATGGGAATATCATGAAATTAATTTATTTGACCCTATATTGGCTCAACATACCATAAAATTAGAAGAAAATGCCAAACCTATGAGGCAAAAGTAAAGACCAATCAACCCCAAAGTTGAAATCCTTATGAGGAAAGATTTAACAAATAATATTGAGTCTAATATAATATTTCCCATCAAACATTATACATGGGTAGAAAATATTTCAACTTTGAGGAATAAGAATGGGGAGATAAGGTTGTGCGTGGATTTTAGAGATCTCAATAGGGTGTCATTAAGAGATCACTACTCTCTACCATATATAGATCTAATTTTACAGAGAGTTGTAGGTTCATAAAGGTTTTCCCTACTTGATGGATACTTAGCTTACAACCATATATTAGTGAAGGATAAAGATAAACATGAGAATTCCTTCAAAACTAAGTGGGGCACTTATGAATAAAATAAAATGCCTTTTAGACTATCCAATATAGGGATTACCTTGTAAAGGGAAATGGATGTGACTTTACAAGGGCTTATAATTGATATGGTACTCATTTATCTTGATGTTATTACTATGTTTGATATATATCCTAATGATCATTTTACACATTTGAGATTGGTGTTTGATAGGTGCAAACAATTTGGGGTCTCTTTTAACCCCTAAAAATGTGTCTTTGTAGTTCATGAGGGAAGGATTATAGGACATGTTATACCAAAGGGTGGTGTTTCTATTGATCCTAAAAGAATAGAGGCAATAGTTAATTTGTCTTTTCCCAGACTCAAAAATTTATTTCAAAGTTTCTTTGGTAAAATCAAATTTATTAGGAGATTCATACCCTGATTTGTAGAATTAGTGAGACCACTAACTCACATGCTCAAGAAATATTAAGAGTTTTCATGGAGAAAAGAATGTAAAAGAAGTTTTGAGGCCAATAAATAGGCCATAAGCTAAGACAACACATTCCTCAACCCTGATTTTACAAAAAAAATCTTCATGTATGCCTTCTCCATAACTTATACTATTTATTTTATGCTCATGAAACACAATAGTGAAGGACTAGAGTAGCATATTTCCTTTTTAAGTCAAGCATTGAAAGGGTATGAGGATAAATATACATTTGTTTAAAATATTTTCCTTGTTTTCATAAAGGGCCTAATTATTTTCATACATATGGTGTCTAATAATAAGATCTTTGTGATGGTGGTTAACCCTAGTATAAATTTCTTTATTCTAAATAGAGACCTAAGTGAAAAGAGGGTTGGTTGGGTGACCAAGTTAATGGATTCTAAAATAAAGATTAAGGTTACAAAGGTGATAAAAGGTAGAGTAATTTATGAGAACTTTGAAAAATATTTCAAAGTTAAAAAATAAGTGTTTTTGATAATCCAAAATAGTCAACATACGATTGTAACTATTTATTCTTCCAACTGGACCTATGACATAGAAAATTTCCTCAAAATAGGAGAGTGTCCTATAGGATTGGATGGGAAAATGAGGAGACATTTCAAGTTAAAATTTATCCCTTACATATTTATTGATGGGTTAATCTTCAATAAATACATTGGTGGTATGTTTTTGAGATGCGTAGAGACTAGTCAAGTGGATAAGTTATTAGAGCAATTTCATGATGGGCTTATAGGAGGGCACTTTGAAACCAAGACCACAACATGAAAAATACTAATAGTTGGATATTTTTTCCCCATAGTTAAATAATAAATTCTTGGGTTATAATATTCTCAAAATGTGCTATGTTTAATAGTAAGGAAAGACTAGTTGTCATGATTTTGAAGCCCATTCAAGTTGAGTAGCCTTTCAGGAAATGTGGCTTAGAATTCATAGCTATTATTCACCCTCAATATAATACTAGGAATAATTGGTTTTTAATATCTATTTATTACTTTACTAGGTGGGTGGAGGTAGTTTCACTCAATGAAGCAAATTAGAACACAATTTTAGAGTTTTATGATAGCCTAGTGATTAGGTTTAGGGTTCCCTCAACCATTATATTAGACAATGATTTGGATTAAAATATTCAAAAAGTGTTTGGTTGGGCCCTTGATCATGTCATATATATATATATATATATATATATATCAATTCTTCATCCAAATACTAAACTTAGGGAAATATACTAGTAGAGTCAACCAATAAGAACTTGATTAGTATCATTAAGAGGACAATGGAAGACAACCAAAGAGGATGGCATACCAAGTTAAGAACAACCTTATGGGAAGATATAATTACTCCAAATAAGGATATTGCTCACTCTCCTTATCTCTTGGTTTATGGTAGAGAATAAAAAACTACCAATTTCACTAGAACTACTAGCCTAAGAGCTTGTACATCAGCTTGAGCTCAGGGAGAATGATGCAATGGAATTAAGGATGAATGAGTTGTAAGAGTTGTAAGGAATAAGGGATAATGTTATGAATGATATGTGGTCCAATAAAACCAATTAAAAAGATATTTTGATAAGAGATCCTCATCCAAGATATTTTAGCAAGGTGATATTATACTTTAAGTGGGATGAAGATCATGCCAAGCCAGGTAAACATTTAAAATTTGATAGTATTTGGATTGGTCAATATATCATTACTAATTGTAAAAAGAGTAATGTTTTCCAATTTTCTAGATTGATTGGTGAGGATCTCCTTATTCTTGTTAATTGTATGTTATTAAAGTATTGCTATTAGAAATAACCAATTCTCTTATATAGAGTAGTTATTTTCCTTCATCTAAGTGATGATGTACATGCTTGTTAGTTGTCAGTTTTTTTTAGTCTTTTTTTGTTGTTGTTTCTTATTTTGTGTCCTGTTTGTTTGTTTGTTTGTTTGTTTTTTCTTTAGTCTATAATAAATTAGATAGATTCAAAGTGAATTCAATGGTTTTCATCTAATTATGAATGATAAACAAGATATTTTGGATTTGTTTGTCCACCAACTTGGTCAAACCAGTTGAGTCACCAGAAATGTTGATCACTTTATATCCTCATGCTTAGAAAGGTGTCAAATTAAGTATTTAGATCTTTAGTCAATCATGAAAAACTCATAGTTGTCATCTTTTTTGAAGGATCAGGGAAATTCAAAGGATTATCATTTATTATCTTATGAAGGGAGTAGTTATTCATGGCTTGTAATGGCTATGTCTCTATTTTAATTTTTGTGAAGCATCCTCAAAGTGTTTTAATATGTTTGGATGTCTTTTATAAAAGTTCAAACTAGTTTTTCTAATCTAAAGTGCCTTTATGGAGATGGTGGGAGGTGGCAAATGATGACTCACTATAATCCTTTTCTAAGTGTACTCATTATATGCAAGGTATGGTTGACTATAACCTTTTAAAGTGTGATAAATATACATAGAAGACTAATTTAAACCTTTAGAATCTATAAGGTACTCTTTATGATAATCATTAACAAATATTCTTTTGAGGATATATGTATGTTGTCTAAAATAAAGGGTTTTTTCTTAAAATGACAAATTTTGACCTCAAGAGGCTAATAAAGTATCAAACACAACTTTAATCACCCTCATTGTCATCATATTGATTTAGTCAAATGGTTTTATGTTTTAAATTTTTTCCCTCCGCGAGTCCATAATGTTAATTTGCCATTAAGAGAGATCGCATTTGTGAAATCATGCTCCTTTTAATTCAAAAAATGTATAACTTGTTTTGATATGCCTTTTGACTTGAATTTTTCTCACTTATTTCATATAAATGGTGGTTTAGAAACTGAAACATGAGGAAATGAAGGAGGATTTGTAGGATTCAGTAGTCTTTTTAGGTGGTATGGATATGTACAATATGGGTTTTATAAGGAGGATTTAGAGATATGCAAGAAATTTTTTTTATAGACACATTTTGAATAAAAAATAATGTTTCATGGTATGAAAATCCAAAAACTAATGTACTCTCTATACTAAGTTCATTGGTAGTTATCAATAACACTTCAAGTTTGGGCTCAATATATATAGGGGAGAGAGAAAGAGGATTCAAGCTCTTGGAAATAAAAAGAAAACCTTATGACCTTATAATAATGGTTTATTTTTTTTGGTTTAGTCTTCCCAAATTTATGAAAAAATGCTAAGAACTTAAGGGATCTAGTCATCATTCACATCTGCACAAGGTAAAATGAGCAGAATGGTTTTGTTGAGTTTCTAACTTGTTTGATTAAAATAATGATTATTAATAATTATTTAGGCCTTGAAGAGAATATTCATGAATTAATCAACATTTTAATCCATGTGTGTGATTCTATAGGGCTGAATATCATCTAAAATCCCAAATCTATAGTCTACAAGCAAGGTTAAATGGTAAAATAGAGTTTCAAGTGCATTCACCTTTGGGTTAATAGTTTTGAAGGATAAATAGGGTGTTTTTAAGATTATACATTCCTATTTTATTTAATTTTGATATTAATATAGGTTTTTAACTCTCTCATGGTGTCTCCAAGAGAATATTACATGCACATTTGAGGTTTACTATGTAGGAAGATAGTGTATGGTTCAATGGTGGATTCAAGGTTCTCAAGACATAATAAGATATTTCATGCAATGTCTCATTCATGTAAATTTTCATTTTTTAAATTTTATCAAGACTCATCAAAGTCTCATATATTTTCAACCATCAATCTATCATCCACAATCTCATAGTCTCACATAACATATGTTAAGGTCACTTAGCAGATGTTAAGGTTATTCAAAGAATCCTAGGTTTCTCTGTTCATTATTTTTGCCTCTTTGAGAACCCTAACAGTGATGTATGATTTTTCATAAATTTTACACTACCATTAAACCATACTTTTTATCTTAATACTCCATTCTCAATTTCCATTTATCCCATTATCAAAAATACATATCACTAGTACTTATCAATATCCACATCATTAATCCAAGATTTTGGTACTCATCAGGGTTACTAAGGATAATCATGGTCATGAATATGAGCTATATAGCCTTAAACTCTACTAAAGGATTAAATCTTCACCTACATCCAATTTGAAAGTATAGTCAAGTATACTATATGAAAAGTGGTATATAGAGGAGGTTAAAAGAATGTTTTAACGAAAGGAGTTTGAATTACCTCCTAAGTTGTTTTAAATGGATGAAATTTTTCATAAGAAATATTACTAACCTTATTAAGGTATTTTTATTTCTCATCATACCTTAGTTTGTACAAACAATAGTATATCATCACCTACAACTATATAATGGAAAACATAATTAGGATGCATACACGAAGTAAGCTTCCTTTGTATAAGGTCTTGAAAGGATACAAGTAGGGTTTGGAATGATGTGGTAAAATTAAAAAAATTATTCATTATGGACCAAGAGATATAACCTACAGTCATCAAAAATGACCCACAATTAATACCCTAGATGTAACATATAGACCCTTTTAGAATATCACTAGGATAGTTCAAACAAAATGGTAGAGCTTGTATGAGTAAAGATTTCTAAGTCAATTGAGAGTAAAAACAAGTTCAATAATTAAGAGATTTTAGGATGTTAGTGATGATGTCATATATCCAAAGGAGATAACTAATGTGCATCTACATATTGTCCATATATACACCTAGTCGATGCCTACAACCAATCTTTGGAAAATCTATGGTTTTGAAGCCTCCATAGGTGTGATCATGCCTTAAATTTTGGTAAAAATTATTATTTCAAGTGGATTAAGGTATTAATTATATTATCATGATCATAAAATTAGTGGAAACATTCACTATTTTGTCTCAGACCTAGTCGAGTATGTTAGTAGTTAGTACTGAGATCAGGGGAGTTATTTGAAGCTTTCAAGACATTAAAGATACATTAAAATTGATAAGGGCATTTTAAGGAAATAAAATATGATGGTAAAATTATTAATATACTATCTAGGGTAGATAATAATTAGTTTTAGATTCAAAATTACCTTAAGGGATAGATAAAGGAGGCCAACCTAAAACCTCAATTTGAACCATGTTACCATGTTGAGACATATGTAGGTTTTTATAGCACATTGATGGTCATAATAATGTGTTAGAGATAGAATAATTGAGAGGGGGGTAAATTAGAGAACCCAAATATTTTAATTTAAATTTCAATTCCAATCCTTTCAAACTATTTAAACAATTATCATATATCAATTTGATCAAGAAACATTAACAATAGAACTCATTCATTCAATGCATCCACAAGATCAAACACATAACACATAGTTCTTATGGGAAAACCTCATGCAAAATAAAACCCACTCTTAAGCCTAAAACACATGGAATAATTTTCTTATAATAAATTATAAACAAGATACTAGTCAACTCCTTTATACCAAAAAAACTTGACCAAATCCTTTAGATCACATGCCTTTAGTGAAATACCTGTTTCACAACGAGAAACTACCCCTAAGGAAGAACAAGTACTTTAGACCCTCCATGAAGTGAATACCTCCACATTATAATTGATGTTTTTAAACCTGATTATGGATATTTGATTATATAAACCTTTGATAAACTCTCTCTCTATATATATCATATAACCCTCTCACATAGGCATGACACAATCTCTCCCCTTCTT
This sequence comes from Torreya grandis, assembly GCA_037957365.1. Classification (NCBI taxonomy): domain Eukaryota; kingdom Viridiplantae; phylum Streptophyta; class Pinopsida; order Cupressales; family Taxaceae; genus Torreya; species Torreya grandis. The sequence goes on from JARHVA010003557.1 coordinate 581,104, forward strand.
CACTCAAATTGTCTTCATATGCACACTGAGACCTGTTTGTATATCCTCAAACTACAAGAGTAATTTTTAGTCATTATGAATATGACCTATAGTTCATACACATATTCCTCAATTTTCTCTCATTATCAACCCATCCACTGGGCACACCTACTCTTCTTTGTCCTTCACCTCAATGTTCATTCATCACATACAAGCCTTTTCCTCACTACATCAAGTTTAGAAACCATCATATTTGGTTTTAATATATATAGAGCATTAATAAATTATTAATTAAAAAATATTTTCATGTTTTTTGTAATTAATTCCTTCACACTTATGTCATCTATCATGGGTCACACTTAACTTCAACTCTTCACTCAATAGGCATAAGTCACCTTTTAAGTCCTATGGAGACCCATTCACCTCTTTAACACTTCTTTCAGAAAACTAAGAACATAGGACCACTTTAAAATTCATGGACCCATTCCACATGACCCCTTTGACATAATAAAATGATCATATTCACCTAAAAATTCTTCTTCTAAAGAACAATTTGCTTAAACAACATTATGTGCACACAATCAGTATAAATCAACACACAGTCACCTTTTAAACCTTTATTCATACTACATATGATTGGTGAAAACTTCATAATGGACAAATAACATCCTTATAAAGTCTAAAAAATCCTATAATACCTATTTCATCATTAAACATCAGCACAAGCTTGAACATCCTTCTTGGGTCACTTGCAAAACACAGTCAAACACATAGTCAACTTTGGACCTTCATAACTTTGATTGTACACACTTTTAGATATTAACATTTATATTTTTATATTCCCTTGGAGTCATATAAATTTTTTATTTTTACTAAATTATCAAATTATACATATATTAAATTTTATGGCTCTAAAACTAGGCACTAGTCTTTCCTTTGTTAAATTCAAATATTTGAATTTAAATAGTAACAGTTAAACCTCAAACACCATGCTATCATCTTGAGTCCTCACTACTAAAATTAAACATGAACCATTGATATTATTTTATAAAGATAAAACTTTAACACATATTTTAATAATTCCAAATGTTAAACCTTTAACATGGTGATCTCATCTTGTGTACTCTTTCAATATGGACTGAGCATGCACCATCGATGTTTATGGATCAGTCAAGTCTTTATCTTATAGCACTCGCTATTCAATCTTGCTCAAAACACCCATACTAATGAAAATTGTCAATCTCATATACCTTGTAATAATTTATACTATTAAACTTCATTCACTTCTTACCATCTCTCTCAACATACACCATGTGATGAAAACTATATGATTTCCTTCACATTGTTAGATCTTAGGAGAAGCTCAATATTTATCTCTATTAACCAATGAACACATTGATCTCTTTGACTTGATGAACACCATATATCTTCATTATAATATCTATCATAGTAAATTATATCTTCATTTGGTCTTGGTATTTAACATTTTTGAAAAAATGAATATGGGAACCATTTCTTAACTACCTAAAAGGGCAACTTTACACCTCCATATCTTTTGCTTCACTCAAGCCCAAGTTATAAAAATTGGACCATATGATATCATCACATAGGATAATCCAAACATATATAAATACTCATATAAATATCACACATGTGAAATATAATTAAATTCTAATTCCTCTTCATATTTATTAGTTCACAGATCTAACTATTTCAAGAACTATCTGGAAAGACCAATTTTACACAAACATAACTTTTATCATGCTTCCATGCTTGAACTAAAAGTTAAAAAAATAAAATAGTCACAAAAATTAACAAACCCATATGATAAACTTATCCTAAAACATCCACACATGTGAGATATGACACCATCAAAAATCATACTCATCTTTTCTTGCCACATTGCAAATTTGGCTATGGGAAAATACTGTCAAAAGACCCGAGAGCCCAACATTACACTTGCATATATTTTATCACACTTAATAAAGATAATTGAAATTTTTTGCATAAACACTAGAGAATAATGTGATTAAAATCATATGATAAACTCCCCTGACTCATCCACACATGGTAATTATGACATCATTAAACTACCTACTTAGATTGTTTGCCACTAGACCTGAAAGGTCTAGATGAAAACTATGGACTACCAGATGAATTCCACTCATGTAAAAAAGTACTAAATTAATTATTTAATTTTTATAATACCCCTTTCACATTATCAAAATTCCATACTCATCCCTAAAAATATCTAGCCATGTCAAAACTAAAGACTAACTAAGCATCCTTCAAGCATACTAAGACAAACACATTACACACTTTGTCATTATCACTTAGTCTATCAGGTAACTTTATCCACTCACTTGGAAACCTCCATGACATCACCATGAAATCATTGGAAATTATCTAACAATCTACCCCTTTGTCATTGATGTCAATAGCCATCATACATCTCACCTTCCTTTTCTTTCTTCAAGCAGTCTCAAGACATGATCTTTCTCCCCCTTTAACACAATGAAAAAGTGGGAAAAAATTAATCTTGAGGATACAAAAATACAATCAATAAGAGTATAATATCTTATTAATATAGTACAAATTACCCCTTACCTTGAGCCTACCTCTTCTTACCTTGACAACTTCCTCTTGCTCCATGCCAACACTCTATTCAACCAAGCACTACATAAAATGAATAAAGAACACAAAAAAATATCAAAATATAATGTAAATAACCAAGAAAAATCTAATATGGACTCCCAATAATATATCTAAGATGTCTCACCTTTTGAGCATCTTTAGATCTCCATACAATGCTTACTAGCATTCTCTCTCAAAACACTTCCATGACCACCAATAGAACTTCATGCCACTTACAAAATAGGACACATGCTCTCAATCAGCCTAGAAAGTATCCTATAAACGCTCATACCTTTCAATTTTGGATAAACTAATAAAAAAATTAGTCTTCTTCTTTTTAGGTCTACCTAGACTCCTTATAATCCTACCTACAAATTATAGAGCCCACAAATTTTATTAGAAACATCTTAAAGACTTGAAAATTCATATCTATATCACTCTCATATTCCCATTTAATCACACCAATTTTCAATACCTAGATCATCCTATAAAACATACCTCCTTCAAAAATCAACTTGTCAATTTGGCTTCCATCTTGACAAAAACTAGAATAATTTTAAAACCACAAACCTTAAAATCTATGTGAAACATTATTTGGAAACCCATTTTGCCCAATAAACCTATTAAGAAACCTTATATCTCAAATCATAAGGCATACCACATTTCTAGTAAATCTCAAAATCCTAGATTCTCAAAATAAATAGAGTTAGTAATACTCTATTTGGTCAATGTCCACCTCCTAAACTTTTTCTACACCTAGACACAACCATTACAAAATTATGGACCATTTTTTGATCTTCCAAATTTTTAGGAACCCATACATCCTATAGCCCATTTCAAAACATGTATACTCTTAAGCACAAAGTGGGAAATCCTAGATCAAACACAAATCTCCAATTTCACTTCAACATACCTTCAGACTAGAAAACCACCCAGAGCATGCTAGAATAATGTCAACAGACCTTTCTATGCAAAAATATCATCTTTGAAAAATCACAAAACCTCTTTTTCCACTTGAAAAGCCTTCAATCAGACCCTATAGCCTAATCATATATAGATATGACATCATTCTAACATCACCACAATATCTCTTCCACTTGGACATACATTCAACTAAGAACACTCATCTCTAGCCTTCTTGGACCATCTCCGGAACACCTCAACAACACTTTGATTCTCCACTAAAATGAGACTCTTAAGAAACATAGACAAAGACATCATTTGCACCATAATGCTCTAAAATAATGTGAAGCTATGAGTGGCCTGCATCTCCTCAATAACCTCTGGAATCCTCTTATAGCTATAAGATTTATTGATTTTATTATTCTTATTCTTAGTCTAAACTATGAAAATTGGCTCCTTTTCTATATCAATCTCTTTCTCTCCTAAGATATAATTTAAAACACATGGAGAAACTATGGAATCTTGACATACATTTTCATTTGAAGAATCAACCTTATATCTTTAAACCTCATCACTAGACGTACACAATTGATGTACTTTAAATAATACTTGGTCAACCATAATAATATGTTCACTTGGATCCATACACATCTCATACCTTACCTCAACTAGTACCTTAGTCTTTTCCTTGAGCTTGGTCTCTTCATTCTCAATATGAGTAGACATTGAGAGACCTTGACACTCTTAGGCTTTTTTAGCATTCTCTACCATAAAAAATAGATTAATTAGACCTATAGACTCATAATGGCTCATACTTACCTCCTTTGGCTTCCATAAGTTAACTTTGCTTCTTCTTTCCACTCTAAGATCTTGATTGAACCTATTCTGATTTGTAGGCCTTTGCTTGTAGAATCTAGTAATGTGACCTCTTTGTTCATAGTTGTAGCAAACCATACTCCTTGATGGAAACTTATATTATCTTACCTTGTTTTAAAAATGTTTTTCAAAGTTTCCCTCATCATAATAGTTAAATCACTCAACCTTTCTCACACTTTTTGATAGATTACCCCCATCATATTTCCAAGCAAATTCATTTCTAACAAGTCTCTTGCATTCTCTAGACCTATGACAAAATTAATTACATGTGTAAAAGTAACCATTAAAACTTTCATACCTCATAAATTTTGGTTATCTGATATGATTTTCTTCAAATTTAGATTGTTCTTATTCACATTAGTCTTTATCTTGTCTAGAGTTACATTCTATGGTTCTTCCTTGTATCCATGACTAGTTTTATCACTTGCATGCTTTTGATCATTTAGAATATTGTCTAGATCACTTGAGCTCTTTTAAAATCTCACAAATGACTTCACCCTATTATATATCTTATCTAACTTAGATCTTAGTGACTCATTTTAAATTACATAGCTTGAACATTCATCTTATTTAGCTTTCAAGATTGTAGATAGAACTTCCAATTGGCAACTAAGATTCTTTACTATATGTTCATGCTCCTTGGTATCTTCATTAATTCTTGCATCAAATACACTAAATTTATCCTTGTAGTCCTTGATTTTAGATTTCATCTTCTTATGTATCTTCTTCTCAATCTTCATTTATTCATGATCATTTGTTAATGTTGTCTCATAGTCCATCTCATCTTCATTATCATCTAAATAACACCAAATAGAATCCTTTTGATGTGATTAATTACCTTCCTCAGCCATGAATAGGGCTTCATATTTAATAATACCATCATCTTCATGATCATACTCTGATTCACTAAATTCACTCTCATCTGGTGCACTATAATATTATTTGGTGTAGAGACTCTTCTTGTCCTTGAAGTACTTATTATCAAAAAAATTTAATCCCTTTTTGATTTTATTAGACTTTAATGATATATTTACATCATCATGACCTTGATCATGCTCTTCATCTTCATCCCTCTTATACTTATGAGGGACCTTATTAGCAAAATGTCTTATCTCAATACAATTGAAGCATTTGAGGGATAGTTTACCTTTATACTTGCCTGAACCTATTCTCAATTTCCTAAAAATTAAATTAATTAGTTCATCCTCATCTATATTGTAAATGTCATCCTCTTTGGGTTGATTACCTTGAAACCTCTTCTTTTTCTTCATTTTAGTATTGAAATTTGCTTCTTTCTTTAGTGGTATATCATCATTCTTTATCATGTCATAGGTAGTAATGGTACCATACAATTTATCTATCTTGAATTGAGTAAAATCATGAATTTATTCTATAGTAGATATTTTTGGATTAAACTTGAGGGATAGAGACCTTAATAACTTTTGAACTATAATAACCTATTCAAGGTTATCTCCAAGACCACTGATGATTTTCAAAATCTCATCAACTCTCTGTAGGAAGGATGCCACAAAATCCTCTTCATTCATCTTAAGACAATAAAATTACCATCTGTGAGTCTACAACTTAACAAGTTTGACATTTCAATATCCTTCATAAATGATCTACATTTTGTCACATATCTCTTTAGTAGATTTATAATGGATTAACTTGGTGAAATAAGTATTTTTAAGACTATAATTGATGGCATTCATTGCCTTAAAATTATTTTAAAATAGTTTCTTGTCTATAGCACTAGATGGAGGAGTAGTATTAACAACACAACCATCTAAAATATATTGCCATACATCAAAACCTAGGGACATAATCTATGTCCTCATGCTTACAATTCAAAAATCATAATTGGATCCATTAAACATCATTTCTTTGTTATTAGAGAAACATCCTTGATGACTACCCATATTTTACCTTAGATCACCTTCAAGTTATCAATCCTTTACTAAAGGACCTACTCTGATACTAATTTTTAGAGGTACAATCACTGAGATGGGGAGGGTGAATCAGTGACCCCAGATATTTAAATCTCAATTCCAATCCTTTCAAACTATTTAAATAATTAGCATATATCAACTTGATTAAGCAACATTAACAAGAGAGCTCACTCATTTAATGCCTACACAAGATGAAACACATAACACATAGTTCCTATGGGAAACCCTCATGGGGAATAAAAACAACTCTCAAGCCTAAAACACATGGACTAATTATCCTATAAGAAATAAAAAATAAGATACTAGTCAACTCCTTTAGACCAAAGGCCTTTAGTGAAACACCTATTTCACAAGGATCAACTTCCCCTAAGGAAGATCAAGTCCTTTAGACCCTCATTGAAGTGAACACCTTCAAATTATAATTAATTTATTCAATACCTAATGATGGATATTTGATTATCAAACCCATGTATAAACTCTCTCTATCTCATATAGGCATCTCACATAAGCATGCCATAATCTCTCTCCTTCTTTAATCAAACTGACCTCATATGCAAACTCAAACCTCTTCGTATATCCTCAAACTATAAGATCAATTTTTAGATATAAAAATATGACCTACAGGTTATACATATAGTCTTACATCTATTCTACTTATCAACCCATCCAATGGGCACACCTACTCTTCCCTATCCTTCACTTCAATGCTCATTCATCACATACAACCATTTTCCTCACTACATCAAGGCTAGAAACCATCATATTTGGTTTTACTATATATATTGTGGACTTAATAATGTATGAATTATATATATATATATATATATATATACATATATATATATATATACATATATATATATACATATATATATACATATATATATACACATACATACATATATATATATAGATACATATATGTATATATATATATATATGTATATGTATATATATATATATATGTATATATATATATGTGTATATATATATATATATATGTATATATATATATATGTATGTATATATATATGTATATATATATATATGTATGTATATATATATGTATATATATATATATGTATGTATATATATATGTATATATATATATGTATATATATATATATATATATATATATATATATAAAATTCATACATTATTAAGTCCACAATATTTCCATGTCATCAATAATACATGACTTCACCCTTAAGGCATATAGCATGGGTCACACTTAAGAATAACTCTTCACTCAATAGGCTTAAATCACCTTTTAGGTCCTATAGAGACCCATTCAACTCTTTGACACTTCTATAAGAAAATGAAGAACACATGACCACTTTGAAATGCATGGAATCATTCCACATGACCCCTTTTATATCCAAAAATTATCATAGTCACCAAAACATTTGTTTGATAAAGCACAATTTTCTCAAACAACATTCTATGCACATAGTCACTATGAATGAACACATAATCACCTTCTAAACCTTTGTTCATACTATATATGATTGTTAAAACCTTCATGATGCACATAAATCATAATTATGGATTCTATAACATGATAAAATATATAATTCATCATTAAACATTGAAACAAAATCAACACAAGAACAAACATCCTTCTTGAGTCACTTGTAGAACATAGTCAAACACATAGTCAACTTTGGACATTAATAACATTAACTATACAGAATTTTAAATCTTAAAATTTATATTTATATATGTGCCTAAAATTCTTATACAAATTTTATTTTTTAATACATGGTCAAATTGTAATATATCTAAAGTTATGGCTCAAAAACTAGGCATTCATCTTTCCTTTGTTAAATTCAAATATTTGAATTCAAATGGTCACAGTTAAACTTTGAACACCATGTTATCATCTCAAGTACTTGATCATCAAATTAAACATAAACCATAGATATTATTATATTAGTATCAAAATTTAACACATATTCTACTCATTTCAAATGTTAAACCTTGAAAATGTTGACCTTATCTCATACACTATTACATTATTGACTCAATGTGTACCATCAATCTCTATAGATCAGTCAGGTATTTATATTATAATACTCACCATTGGATATTTCTAATAACACCTATGATAATGACACTTAACACCTTTGTGTTCCTTATAATAACTTATACTATTCATAATCATCCACTTCTTACCATCTCATTCAATATGCACCATTAGATTGACACTATCTAATCACCTGCACACTGTTAGATCTTAGAAGAAGCTCGATCTTTATCTATGTTAACTAAAAATAACTTTTACTTATTTGACTTGATAAAAACCATAGATGTTAAATATATAATCACTAATGAGCCATTATATCTTCATTTTATCCTAATGTTTAACATTTGTGCAAAAGTGACTATGGGGACCATTGTTTATCTACCTAGAAGGTCAACTTTGCACCTCCATATCTTTTGCTTCACTCAAGTGCAAGTTTTAAAAAATGGACCATATTATATCCTCACATAGGAGAATAAAAACATGTAAAAATATTATCCTTTATAACTCACATGTGTTATATATAATGAAATTAAAATGCCTCATCAAATTTATTAGTTCACAGAGCCAACTATGTTAAAAACTATCTAGAAAGAGCAATTTTGCATATGCATAGTTTTTGTTGCACTTCAGTGCTCCACTTGAAAGTTAACAAAAATCAACTAGGAATAAAATTAAACAAACCCATATAACTTTATCTTTAGACATCCACACGTTTGATATATGCCACCATCAAAAATTGTACTTAGTTTTTCTTACCATATTACAAGTTTGTCTATGTATGGGAAAACACTATCAAAATGCCTGAAAGCCCAAATTTGTACTTGTATATATTTTATCTCACTTAATATTTATAATTTATACTTTACACATATAATATAAGAAATAATGTGATCACAAAAATATTACAAACGCCACTGATGTATACACATGTGGTAATTATGACATCATCAAATGACCTACTCAGATTTTCTACTACTAGACCCAAAAGGTCTAGATGAAAACTATGGACTAGCTAATGAATTACATTCATGAAAAAAATTATCCAACATAGGACCCATTTCACATTATAAAAAATATATACTTATCCATGAACATCTATATCCATGTCAAAACTAAAGATCAACCAAGCATCCTTCAATTATACTATGACAAGCACATTACATAGTTTTTCATTGTCACTTAGACTATTAGGGCACTTCATCCACTAACATATAAAACTCCATGAAATAACCATGACATCATTGAAAATCATCCAACATAATGGTGTTGATATTCAATGTAAATCCTAAGAAAAGTGTTGGTATTAGGGTGATGTAATAAACTTATCAATTTGGTTGTAAAACCTTCTTTAGCTTACACAAATTGAATAGTCAGTCAAAATACACTTTCCAACATTCATATATTCACAAACCTTTTTCATGAGAACCTAATATGTTTAGTAAATTTAAGGGGGTAAATGGACTAGAGATTCATAATAATAAGTTTTGGTTTAGAGGTCTATACTGTATGAACCATCATTAAGATGGTGGACCTCTAAAACCCTTCTTAAGACCCTAGAAAGTACCCAATGGAGGAGATATGATTCAAAATTCATCTATATGAATTGATTAATCCATTAAAAGAACTTTTTGGTCTTCATAGGTCTTCTAATCATCATAATAACCTATTGGTTGGAACATGTAGGGATCTTGTTATATGAACCAAGCCTAAGAGGGCTAATTTGAGCCTATGAGAAAGGAATTAAAGATGATTTTCATATATAATGATATTTATGAGAGTAAATGGGTCTTAAAGTCCCAAAATAATTTGGTAATAACCATGTACAAGATTCTCAATGATTGGTTATTTAGATGGATAGACCTGAGTGTTTAGATGGAAGACTGTAGCATGTAGATAGAAGTTAAATGGCTTGATCAAGTCAAAATTGATATTTTAAGCCACTTTAGAGATCATATTCATGTTAAATACAATGAACGAGAGCCTAAAAACTTAGGTGAAATCCAAAACTCTAAAAACCTTATAGTATTATATGTTTGTCTAGTATCTTCATTGAAACAATATTATTTAGAAGATGGAGAAGAAGGAAAGATGATATTAAAAACACCTCAAATATTCATGGAAAATATTATCAAGTTCTTTTAGATGTATATAACAAATTTTGGTTTGTAGGGTAGATGCCCTATTTGGTCATTCTAACCTAGAAACACCCAAAACTACTCAAAAAATCATGTTTCTTCCTTGAGAGGTAACCTCACATGCTCACTACTATATGGAAAGTTTTAATGGGAGGATTAAAACTTTAGAATATGTGTATGGATTAGTGTACAAGTGTTTTTTTGAATTAGTTCATAGGTTTAGTCCCTAAACTCTATGAATCATTATTAATAGTCCTGAGCACTTTTACACCTCTTTAAAACCTTAGTAAGGACTTGAATATAGGTATTTGAGGGAAAATAATCAAAATATATATAAATCACTTGAAAAATACTTAATTCATGTTTCCAATTTATAAAAGGTCATGATCATGGTACTTAGTTGTATGGATGGTGTACAAACACATCAAGAAATTATGTTTTTTTAGGTTCTTAAGCAAAAATTAAAGTGAAATACTTGGCCACATATTCCTAATAATAAGAGATGTTTTTTTAAGGCTGTTTTCACTTCCTCAAATCATGAGGTGTTTACCTATTTTCTTAGAAGTACCTGTACTGGCCTTCACTAATTTGCTAGTCTGTGAACCTAGTCAAAATGGCCAAATTGTTTAGTAAGAGTAAAGTTATAGATAGAGTAACTCTTGGGAATATAGAGACTATATGTGGTTAATTAAAAATATATAAACATCTATAATTTCCCCTTGATTCAAGCAATTTCAATACTCATAATCATTTATAAAAGGTTTTTTGGTAGTTTTATGGATATAATCAACTCACAAGAAGAGGTAGTCAGTTAATACTACATGGAAGTTGGTTATTTATGTATATTATATTATTTTAATAGATAAAAGGAAGATAATTTATTTAATATGGTGTTCATAGACCTTTAATTGATCAAATTTTACTAAAAAAAGACTTTCACCATCTTAAACACACTCATTGCAGACACTTCAATGTATGGAAGAATATGGAAGACTATTGTAATTGTCATGTGGAATAAGTTCTATCATTTTGAATTATTTAAAGACTTATAAACCACTATCCCTCTTATTATCTCCATTTAATTTTATTTATTGAGTTAGGAAGGCCTCTTTTAGTATCCCTTAGGCTGGGTATACCAAAAATCTACTAAAAAATGTATTTTGTACCTTGAACCAATAGAGAAAATATTATTACAGACTTATTCATTAGTATTACTATGTGTTTTTCTTATTAAATTGAAAAATGTATGATATTCATCTTCCTTTATAGGTCCTCTACTTTACCTAGTGCTATGTTGTCATCCTCTATAGATCATATGAAGTGTTAAGAGGTATAAGTTGTGTCGAAGAGTGAGGTAGTTTATAGTGCCTCATATAGAACTTCATTATTTTACCTTCAAGTTACATACCTTTTATATAACCTCCATATGAAATAGGAATATTTAGGAATGTGTTAATAAGCCTAGTTAATAAAATATTTCCATTTGATTCACAAGTGTGCTTAAAGATAATTTAAGAGAGGATCATTAAATAATTGGTGCATCACCATCCCTAGTATATATTTTCCTTTTAAGTTCTCATTATATCTCTTTTCACCCTAATACAAGTAGGTTTTATAAGAAGAGTTCAAATTTTCTATATTAGGAGAGCTATCCCATAAACTATAGGATTATTTTGAATATAGGTAACCTAAACCCTTTAGGCTAATCTCATGATAGTCTTGGTTTTAAGTATAAGTGAACAATCACATTCATAGGGTATAACTTGGGTTTTTAAGAGTCTCAAAATTAGGTATTGGCTCAACCAAAAAATCCTTTCTTTAATGTCTAATTGGAAAATCAATGACTAAATTAATTAAAATGGTGATAAATTTACTTATCACTTTATCATCTTGTTGTAGTTGTGTTGCATTACTAGGTAAAACTTGGGGGAAGCTATAAATAACTCCTTTCCTAGATGTTTATATAATTTTAGACATTTGAACAATTAGGCAATCATGAATAGAAGGGGGTATATCATCATTCCACTTGATAATTTTGATAGTATTTTGTGGTGATAATATTTCAATGCCAAGTAAGTTTTCTAGGATAAAATTAGGAGGATCTTTGACACCCATCTCTAGTAAATGAAAAAAAATTCTTCAATATTTTCAAATAATTATTTCTCAAATTGAGTTTTAGATGCTTCATACATCAATGAAATTTATTCATACACTAGTTGGTGAGCTTCCATATCATGTGGATTCATAAAATCTTCTTGATTATGGGGAAAAGTGGGTTGATATGTGAATGCGTCATTTTAACCTTAACTCCAATGATTATCATAAGCAATGTTATAATCAATATCACTTCATTGGTAATGAGGCATATTGGATGTGAAATTTAGAACAGATATAGATGGGAAAAGAAAAAATATGACACTTAGAAATTATAAACAAAAGTATTTAGATTTGAACATAGTTGATTTGAACATAAGGGAATGATATCTAGACTATAAATGTTGATTTGAATAATTATTAATTTTGAAAATGTCCTTAGAATTAGTAGCTTAAGAAAATGACTATAATAGATTGAAATTTACATAGGTAGCATAGCAATATAATTTTAGATAATAGGTGTGTGATTTGAGATTAATTTTGGACACAAGTTGTAGAAAGGAATAATTTTTTCTTGGAAATGGTAAAGTAATGCCTTTTATGTAGGTATAATATGATAATGTTTTTAAATTTGGTTGATGTAATTGCATTTGGAATACAAAACAAGGTTTTTAAAACAAAATCAAGCTTCAACATGCAATAATTACAATGCACTGACTTAGGTGTACATCATATTCATTAAACCTTCGATATACTCTCCTTGAGAGAGGATTAAAATTTAAGATTGAAAAAATAAATTATTGTAATTATTGGTGGTATTTTAATTCCACCCTTGTCTCAAAAGGTATGTATGAGTATGGCAATATGTAAGGGGGTTGTTAACATTTACACCCCTACATCAATGAATGATACACACTAAATTATATATATATTATTTAGTTGATATTAGGCTATTCAAAACAGGGTATTATCCCTTTGAAACCACCTAAATCATTGGTGTCTCAATGAATTGATGCCAATTTTGAGGTTTGATTACTATTTTACTTGAGATATCTAGATGATCCCTATATACCTCTTGATAGCTAGGCACAAAATTTGTTAATGAGTAAGTTCAATCACAATGCCAAGATTTATCCTTTTTAGGGTAACACATATTGACCTAGGATATTAGAAATAACTCCCTTGGGTTCAATCCTCACATGACCTTATGCAAGAAAAAATATACATCTTCACGATGGTAAGGTTACTCAATTTGTCTTCCCAACTAGATAGGTGCGGTTTGGTAAGAATGTTGTGTAATGATGTCTCAATAACCATTCCCTAAAGACTTGTGATAAGGTAATGGCATCCCACTCACTTATCCAAAATAAAAAGCAATGTATTATCATTATGATTCATGTAACCCCCAGTAAGGGTGAGTGAAGAGCATAGTAGATAGATATTTGAGTTCTAAAACAAATAATTTTTTTTTGCTCCAGAGTCAGCAAAAGGGGGAGTGAAAAACATAAAATATCCTCACAAAACACTCAATAAAAAAGATGCAACAAGAAAACTTATACAAAATAGAAAATATTGGAAAATTAGCAAGTTTTATTATAACCCAAAAATGAAATGTGGATTGATTTTAAAGTACCAAAATGAAATGTGAGTATAAATTTTAATTTTTTTGAATAGATCACGACACCATTTTTATAACATGGAAGTAGAATAGGTGAGTACTTCTACTTGGTGTCTCTTTGATAAGTGAAGGAGGTTTATTTTCTATGTTTTTTCAACACTCAAATTTTGACACAAATGAATTCACCATTTATTAGGAGTGATTTTGTCTATTTCTAAAAACCTATAATAAGAAATAATAGGTCTCATAAAAATGCAAACGAAAATGATTTCACTAATTAGTAGTAACATTTTCATCAATAATATAATAATTTAAATGATAATCAAACCATTTCATTGATAATCAATAAACATAACTATGAAATGTTTAGATAAATTCACTAATATTTGAATAATTTCACTAATTACCTTAACAATTTCACTTAATTTGAACAAATTCATTGATAATAAAATCCATATAGACATACCATAGAATATAAATAAGGAACATAAATGATTTTACCACTAATAATTTTTATTTCACTAATAATAGTGTCAATTTTGCCAAAATGGTGACTAATTCATCAATATGAAAAAAAAACTTGTGGATGATTTCACTGATAAAAAATCAATTTCACTAATTAATGTGTTGATTTTACTAATATTTGAATGATTTTGATAATTTTTGAAACCTTCATAAGGAATATAGAACATAGAACATAACATAGTGATGATTTCACTGATTACAATGTGATTATGTTAGAAATAGAATAATTAGAATGTTTTCACTTTTTTTACAAATGAATATGTTGAAACATAGAAAATAGAAAATAGTCAAAAATATAAAGTAAAAAGAGTAAAAATAGTTAAATATTCTTCAAAGTAAGGTTTCTAAAAAGTCTCAAATTAAAGGTAAAAATTGCTAGTCCCATTGGGCATGCCATATGTGTAATTAGGAATCTTCACAACCTATATCTTTACTAGGTTATTTTTAGTCAATTAAAAACACAAAACAAATGAAAAATTATTGAGCCTAAGACATCGAGGGCATACAAAGATTGACTAATAAAGCATAAGATTCAAATCAAAAGAATATAATATTATAAATGTCTTTGCATAGAACATGACTTAGATGTAGCTTCAAATGGTCTTTATCAATGCCAGTTGTGTTGAGACATCTCCATTGAAGCTATAGACTAGTTGAATTTGGTGATGAATTTGAAAAGTTGATGCACAACAGGATTCAATAAATGGTTAGCACTTTGTTGTATATCTTGAGCATGATAATTAAAATGTAATGAGGTCTATTTATAATGAACTTATATTAGTGAGGACCCTTCATATTGAAATAAATATCAACTATTGAAAAAGAGTCCTAAATAGTGCACATGAATCACTAATGCTCAAGATTAAGGCTGGAGGATGATCTTTGAAAATATCAAATGAGATTTAATATAAATGCTTCATCTTGTTTCCAAGATCAAGTGTTGATAATGATCCTAAAATATTCCAAAATACTCATTAAGGGCCCTTCATGTTGTCTCCAAGATGAAGGATGGAGACTAATCTTGTATATTAATTCACTTTATCAAATTAATTTAGCTCACACAAGCATATTCCAAATAATATCAAGATCCTTTCTTGAATGAAGAATCCCCTTTAGAGAAAAAGAAGAATTAATTAAATGAAAGTAAAATATAATTTTATTTTCAATAGAAATTTAATTTAGAAGAATGATTTGGAGAAGAGGGAATTAATTGCATTAATTTATTAGTGAATGGGAATTAGTGAATTTACCATAATAGTAGTTGAATATAATGATAATTAAAATTGACTGAAATGGTAATTGAATAGAGAAATTGGCCAAAGTGATAACTGAATAGATAAATTGAATTGAGTGATAATTGAATAGATATAATATGGTGAAATTACCAAAGATGAGTTCAAACATGTATATTAGATGAAAAAAATATTTTAGACTAGATTATTTGTAATTAGGGAAGTCATTAAATTTTGTAATTTTGACACAAAAGAGCTAAAAGTAGAGCTCCTACAAATAGAATACTTTAATATTACCATACTATCTTTAATTTTTTCTCTAGATAACTTACCCTATTTAATTTATTTTTATCTTTATCTTTTTTAATATATCTTGATGAAATTTGAAATCATGTTTTTATACCATGTAAAAAACAAACTATTTAGATACATTACTCATTAGATCATATTTTTTTTGAATGGATGGTTATCTTAAACCTATAAATTCTCATAGGATTGATAAAGTAACATAAACATCCATATTGAACATTAATAATAATAATATTATAGACTTGTGTATAATGGGCACATGTCAAATTTGAACAAGTATATAGGAATAATATGAATATCAAAGGAACATATTCTTAATAATTTGTATAGATTACACAAGTTAAGAATATCATGAATATTTCATATGTTGTTAATTAAAAATACAATATTATTATAATCTTGTGTGTAATGGGTACATACAGGTAATTTGGCCTCTTATAACTGATAATATTCCTCTCTTGTTTAAAATGGGAATATACACATTCTAAAAAACATAAGAATAATATGAACATCAGAGGCCTATATTATTATCTTGTAGTGTAGACAAAATTAGTTAAAAATGCATGCCATGTTCCTTTTTTATCAATTAAGAAGACAATATTCTAATAAATAATACATGTCATGTTTATTATATTAAAAATTAAGAATCTAATTTTCTAATCTTGATATTTAGAATGGTCACATATAAATTGGTCTCTAACAATTCATAATATTGATATCTTATGTTGTGCACATGCCTTTTATAAACAAAATACTAGTAATAATATCAGTAACATGGCTTGTATTCTTAATTTTTTTATGATAAATACACAACCATTATTAAAAATAATAATTGTATGGGACAAATCAAGGGGAATTTAATGATGAATGGGAAATTAGTATTTTTTTAGTAGGTAAATAAAATCAAAAGCACACTAAACTAACACCTTCATACCTAGTTACTAGGGTGAGCTTAATAAAATAAATAAATGAAAGGCACAACTAAAAAGTAAGGAAAAACAAGAATCATTCACATTACATGGATAATCCAAATGCTTTTTTGTAGTGGCTTGCTTGGTTTTTTATTATGAATTTTGCATCAATGGAAGCTTGACTACCTCCATCTCTCCTTGGCAACTTGTGTCTTGGGTTTGGCTTAGCTTGGCTTGGCTCAATATTTGGACATTATAACACTAATTTGCATGAAGCTTTCAAATCAATTTAGCATTATAAATTTTTCATATGAGATATTTTTGGAATCAATTTGGGATGGTAAATCTGCATAAGTTAAGCTTACAATTCATGTGGCAAGGCTTCTTATTTATAGATTCTTACAAATGGCTAGAATCAACCTGAACCTCCATCTCAAGATTGAGATATGTGGCTAAGGATTAATATAATTATGTAAATAAAAATCCATAAATAGGCTCATAAATATTTGTGATAAAGGGGCATTTAAGAGGCATGGGAGGTATTGAAGAGGGATGGGAGTGATTTGATGAGGCATGGGGTGGCTTGATTTAGATATTTGTGGAATTTATGGCCTAGGGATGTCTTCCCAAGAAATAAGGTTATTTGATGATGTAGATATTAAATATCCATTTATAATAATAAGTATTCAACAAGTTTCCATGGAATTCATAATTAGTCTCTAATTTAGTTTAATTAACTCTTAAGCATGATTAAGCACTTTATGCACAAATTACTCAAATTAATCAGAATGCTTTGTTATTGGTCCAAAATTTGGTTGGATTAGAATTGGAAGTCAATGTTAGATGCATTGAATCTGTTATCCCATTTAGGATGTTCCCAACACCAAATAACAAAGGCACACATCTTATGCAATAGATTTTATAGAAAAGATCAATCTAAAGCACCCAAGTGTAAAATTGGCATTTTGACTCAAAATGATTTAATCA
Source organism: Torreya grandis (assembly GCA_037957365.1). Taxonomy (NCBI): domain Eukaryota; kingdom Viridiplantae; phylum Streptophyta; class Pinopsida; order Cupressales; family Taxaceae; genus Torreya; species Torreya grandis. Next base: position 599,283 of record JARHVA010003557.1, read on the forward strand.
AAGTTATCTAGCCCATAAATTACACTACCCCATTTAAGGATACCCTAGCCAAAATTGGCACTTGACTATATTAGATTCAAAGATTTCAATGTGCTTTAGTGTTTTTAAAACAAATTATGCATTTTGGTAGAAATTGGTTAAAAGCCTGTTTGGATGTTATCAGTGGCTAGTTTTAGGTGTATATAGTTTGCCCTTATTTGGGAAGATGTTGTAAACCATATGAAAAACAATGTCTTCTCAAATAATTAGAAAAGCCTTGTATACCAAAAAAAAAGATGATGGTTGAAGAAAAATTTCCAAAGAGTGTTTGGGAAGCCTATGATGATGCCCCATCGAGGGAGTGGCCATCACATTTGTTGATGCATGATACCTTGAAAAGAAACAATAGTAAAGGTGGAATTAACTTATGGTTGAGAATAATCCAAATGAAAAATGCTTGCATGCATTGATTTAAAAAAGATGTTGATTTACCCAAAGGTGGTTATAATCAAGAATAAAAGTCAAAATAATGATTTTCCCATAGGCATTTATAATCATTAAGAGGACTTGGATTGGCTAAATATGATGGTGCCCAAGTTAGGGCTGATTGGAAAGCATAACTCAAGGATATAACCTAGAATATAGATTAAAGATGAGTGGGTGTAAAGTGAGGAAAGTAATGAAAATAAGAATAATATTGATCATTATAAATGATTTAGTTGTACCTACCAACAAGGAAATTCTCATCCCTATTAGTAATTATACAAATATAATCAAAAATGGGTTGATTTAATCAAGATGGGTGGAAGGATTTGCCAAATACCAAGGAGAAACTTCTATGGATCCATTGATTGTAGACCTTCTTGAAGATATTTTTTGTTGTATCATGTGATGGTAGGCATCATGATAGAACACCATGAATAATTGGCCAAAAAATGCATAAGGACTGACTCTCAATCCAATAAACACTAAAAAAAATGCACCAATGATAAAAAAACATGATGATAATGTTGACATATGAATATGGACAGAATCAATAATAATGTGTACAAAGAATCACCCAATGAACACATATAGACTGAGTCAAGGCAATAGTGCTAAAATCAAACAAACAAGAAAGTAAACAAATAAATAAACAAATAAACAAACAAACAAATAAACAAACAACTTAAAATAAAAAAACAAATGAAAAAGAAATCATCCTAATAATAATTTTACCCTAGTAATGCAATTCAAGGATAACTGACTAGGATTAGATACAACAAATGTTTTTGTAATTTGAAATATTTTGATTTTTTTGTTTTTTGAGGTATCTCAACTCATTAGAGAATGACAAGATACCTACTTGAAAAATAACAAGAGCATTTGGCTTAGGTTTCTCATAAAAGGATGAGAGCATATGAAAAGGGGAACTGAGGTGACCTCAACATGAATTGATTAGGACCTTCATAGCCCTAAAATGACCTCAAGTCATATTAATTCCATCCACACAAAAGTTGGTGAAAAACCAACTAGGTCTCAACAAGCTCTCAAGTCTGGCAAATAGCTAGTTAAATGAAAACAACAATGGCAAGGTGATGCAACAATATATGGTAAACAAGTGTTTCCCCTAGTTTTCCCATAGTTGGTTATAACTAGGATACAATAGCATAGATCAATGATACTAATTTGACCATAGGTAGTTATAATTAGTAGCAAGATTAGTGAGACATTGATTTGCCCATAGGTAGTTATAATTAGGCTCACATAAACAAACTTCATAAAGGATGGAAAATGAAAGATATCTTCCCAAATGAAATATCACACTACTTTCATAGACTATCATTATAAACATAGATTTTATTGATTACTAAAACTTGATTAGAATCCTCTCACAAAAGGTGTAGGAAGAAAAAAATGAACCAATATAAAAATAGGATTTGATAGGATGACTAAAAATAGGCTTTGGTATAGATAAGAATAGAATGATATGATGGAATGGAATTGATTTAGGATAATGAAATTTTATGATAGGTTAGATAAAAATGGTAAGAGTGATGCCCCTAAGTGATGGGATAAATTTAAGGACACGTGACAATTGTAAAAGGATATGTAACAATGGTAATGACATGGCAATGTGAAATGATATGGTACATGCTTTTGGCCTAGCTGTGGTTGTTTATTTTATTGTTCCTATTGATGGGGATATGCACATCCTAATCAATAAATGATTAAAATAGAATACTTGATCATGTTAATTTCTATAACACACCTTATTTGAATAGCTACTTTATTAAGAACTACCTACAGATTTAGATGTTAAGAATGTTTTTATGATCTTCATTGGTCATTGATTTTGATTCCTTCAAATATTAAGACAAGGTATATTTGTAGCCTCTACAAATAAAAGTGCAGCCATAGATGGTAAAGAAGGATAAATAATGGATGGTAGGTTTGATTATGAAATAGAATGGTAGATGATAATGGAATATGGAATGGTTGGGAAACAAATTAAGGTTAAGACAATCAGTCACACATAATGTTCTTGATGTTGTATTTGACATGACTTTGGTTATGGTAGGGTCAAAGAATTTTTATCTTGATAGGACCATCACATTTTTATATTTTTTGGGCCTAAGAGTAGCTACCATCTGATTAGGTTATAGATAGAAAGCTATTTTGATTTTATCTTTGATTTTGTCTTCATCAAGTAATGAAGAAATTTTATGCTCAGCTATTGCTGACTTAATGAGGTTTTCTCCAATGAAGTTGTCTTGATTGTCCTGTATCACCTCTGAGAAGGTTCCACTAAGAAATGTTGAATTTTGAATTTGATTTTCTTCTAGTGCTTTCAAAAAAGTTTCACTAGAAGATGCTGATGTTGAACTTTGTGTGTCCCCTAGCACCTCTAAAAAGTTTTCACTAGGAAAATGTTCTTCTACTACATGTATTTGGTCTTGGCCTCCTTTCTCTTATTCAACTGCTATGTCACCATGGATGAAGTTCAACAAAGTGTGATTCTATTGATCTTAATCAAAACTTATGGGAGATAGAATATCAATAATATAGCTATGTTGGTTGATGGTAATGGCCTATGTAATGGTAATGGAATGGGGAGAGGCTACACAATCTTTGTAGAAGATACTAGGATAACTCATGCTGAAGATAAAGTACTCATTCTACAAAATTTTAAAAGGATCACAAATGTGTTCAAATTAATCTAAAATTTATACATAACCAATCATGTAACAAACATAAACATATTCTTCTTCTAAATTTGATGGTGAGATTGATGTTGATTTTGATTTTGATGCTGAATCTGATGTCAGTCTAAGAGTAGAACCTAACTTTAAATTTTATTTTCCATATAATGGGTAGTCTATTACAATGTTTTCTTGTTGAATGTTTGGTATTGGAAAAGTAACAACCTAAAATGGCATGATGGGCTCTAACAAGACTAGTTTGTCAAGGTGAGACTCCTCTATAATGGGAAAAACATCAAGAGACAACTCCTTAGAGACTGGCTTGTTGATAGGAGGCTCTTGAAAAATAGGCATATGATTGAGGTAATGATTTTCCCAAAGATGGTTATAATCATTAATAAGTGACTCAATAAATATTGGATAATTAGAGTGAGACTCCTTAATAATAGATACAAGATTGTAAGGTAATTCATCATAGGTTGACTTATCACAAATGGTTGGTTCAACAAAAACATATTAGATCAGTTGGTTTTGTTGGCCTCAGTTTTTAATGAGTTAAAAAATAATAGTTTTGAACATAGCTTGGTATTTTAATGATTCAATTGGTTGACATTTGTATGGGATTGGTAATGGAGGAGGAATGGTCTATACATAAAAAATGGTAAGGCATCAGGGAACATGATTTCTCACACAAGCCAAAGGACAAAGTCTTGAGATGGTAATAATAGGGTGGTGTGGAGATTGATTAGTCACACATATCAAAGGACTAGGTCTTGGAATCATGAAAGGGTGTTATGGATCCTAGTTGCTTGCATAAGCTAAAGGACTAGGTCTTGGTATGGAAATGGTATGACATTGTGGTCCTGGAATAGAAATGGTATGACACGATGGAGCTCGATTACTCATATAATCCCAAGCATCCAAGTTCTCAAAAACCATATCATCCCATTCAAGGTTTTGAGTTTTATTGTGAGCTTGCCTTTGACTTTGTTCCCCATATGAAGTATTATAGGGATAATAAAAGAACTCCCTAAAAAACCCTATCTCTATAAGGGTTTCTAGTGGGATTTTGTGTGGAAATTCTATCATAAATTAGATTTTACATGACTCCACCATAAGTGTAGCTATACATATCTACATAAATAATAAAATCTCTTAAATAAAAATGCTTAGAGTTCTACAAACTCTAAAAAACTATTTCCAAAGGACAATTCGTTCAAACTTGGTCTAACTTGGTCGAAGGTAGAGCTGCATCTCCAAAATGATTTTTGATAAAAATTGGCATAAAACCATCTAACATCAAATGTGTAACATCAAATGTCATACACACAAAAGGTTAAGAATCTAAATAAAAATTGGCATGTCAAAAGTCTAGGTCAATGTTTTTAAAATAAGTTCTAAACTAGGAAAAGGAAAAAGAGTCACTAGATCTTTTATCCAAATGCTGAATCAACCTATGTTGAACTACCTTTAAATCTTATAGGCTATGATAGGACTTTTTTCCAAATGGAATAAAAATCTAGACTTGAAACAAAGGTATGATGTGATTTGATTTAATTTATAAATTATAGAAACAACTTTGACATAAACCCAACACATAGAATCAAACATAAACATGATCAATTGGCATAAGGCATGAGGTAAAAGGCTCTTGGAGAAAGGATATTTTATCCCAAATAAAGTCACAAACAATAATGAGGATAGAATCTAAACATACAAACCATCAATAGTTTTTAAATTTGGGTAATAAATTAACTAAAGTTATGCAACTGAAAAGAGAAAGATTTATGTATCAACCCTAAAAATTGAGTCTTAAATAAAAATCAATCAATGTTTGAATCTAAATTTGAAAAGGTTAATTGAAAACTCAATGTTTAAAATTAGGATTTGACCAAACAAGCTATACCAGATCAAATAGCATGATGGCATAAGACAAAGGTCCAAATGGTATACATGACATGGTTTGAAATAAATAGTTTTTAATATAATGATAAATAAGTATTGAAATAAATTCACTAGCATAATAACATAAGCATGCTCAAATGATGTGATATATGTTATGTTTCAAAATATTCAAAAGTTTAAAATGGTTTAACATGATTTGGGGAACATAACACTACCCTCCTCAATAGAAATGACACACACACAAACAAGTTTACCAAAAATTTCAAGGCATAAGTGATGTGTAAAACAACAAGCATAATACCTCTTTAGACAAAATATTGATGTATAAACAAATTTTTTTTGACATGGCTTTATGAAAAAATAAATAAACAAGTTTTAGTCTCAAAACATACCAAGCAAAAATGACCAAAATACACTAAGTATAATCATCCAAATCGTAGCAAGGGTATGGCAATGTGGGGTTGACTAAACTATCAAGATTTTAAATGTTTCTAGGGGAATCAATTGTATAATTACTTTCATGTCTAATGATGTAAAATAAAATAACAAAAATTGGGTGTCCATGGCACTTGGCTTGTTGCAAAAAGGTCTAGTCCTTTTTTAAACCATTAAAACCTATTATTTGCTTAGTTTAGTGATGTCCAAAGCATAGATATGTCCTCTACACCACTCTAACACTAGAAGGTGGTTTAATCACTTAAACCTTCTAATCCTAATGAGAGTGGGTGAGGTTAATGTTGGGAGATGAAATCCTAGATCAAATCTTATGTAAATAACTCATGGGAGGTAATGACATCCCCCTCACAAGCCAAGATGTAATGAAATGAAAGACATAAAAAGAATGACTTTAGGGTCATTTTCGAGGTCACTCAAACTATGATAAGTTTTTTGGGAGTGCTTTAAATGAATTTTTTCCTAAGCCTTGGAATAAGATTTTTGTAATAAGGATGACACTTTTCATTCCAAGGGTTCCCTAAAGGGGATAAATGGAAGAGCATACATGCACAAACCTTATTTTTGCCAAATAAATTCTAATTTAAACAACTAATTGAATATAAAAAGCTTGAATACTTGAGTTAAGTTTTAGGTAAAAAGTTGAATGATTGGGTGGTGTTCTTTTGACCCCTTGGTATTACTTTATAACTTTGAAAGCTTAACTTATCAAAACATTCGATTACACACCTAAATTTTTCATTAAGCTTAAAAAGAAAGTTCCTAATTCATTTTAAAACACTCAAATGAATTTTGAAAGGTGCTAATTTAGTTTTCTTAGATGACTTTCCATGTAGATCCTACAAGACAAATGTTATCAAGTTGCTTATCTTTGAAGAACTTTTGAGGATGAAATAAGAAGTTTTGAAGAATGAGCTCTTAGGTTGATAGTCGAGTTGGGTTGGATATGTGAGTTGAGTTGACAAGTGAGCTGGGTTGATAGGTGATTTGGGTTGATAGGTGAGTCAGGTTAGATAGGTGAGTTGGGTTGGATAGGTGAATTGGGTTGATAGGGGAGTTAGGATGATAGGTGAGTCAGGTTGGATAGGCGAGTTGGGTAGACAAGTGAGTTGGGTTAGTAGGTGAGTTAGGTTAATAGGTGAGTCTAGTTGGATAAGCGAGTTGGGTTGGATAGGTGAGTCAAGTTGACAAGTGATTTGGGTTGATAGGTGAGTTAGGTTGACATGTGGATCAAGATGGATAGGTGAGTTGGGATGAACTAGAGCCAAGTTGGGTTGAAACAAAGCCAAGTTGAGCCATCTCAAGAACAAAACAATGATTTATAAAAATGGAGTTTTTTGCTCACACTTTTACTTTCTTTACTTCCATACTCTAAGAACCTACATAAAAATAGTTATTAGGTTGGTTATAGAGGCTTTTTGAGCAAATTTGTGGGTTATGATCCCATCGAGCATGCCATCATGTGAACTAGGAATTTGATGATGAAGGGGAAATTAGTATTGTGTTAGTGGATAAATGAAATCAAAATCACACTAAACTAACACCTTCATACCTAGTCATTAGGATGAGTTTAATAACAAAAAATAAATAAAAACACAACTAATGGAAAACAAGAATCCTTCACCTTCCATGGATGCTCTAAATGCCTTGTTATAGTGGCTTGCTTAGTTTGTGTTTATGAAGCCTACATCTATGGAAGCTTGACTACCTCCATCTCTCCTTGGTACCTTGATTCTTTGGCTTGCCTTGGCTCAATATTTGGACATTATAACACTAATTTGCATGAAGCTTTGGAATTAATTTACCATTTTAATTTTGGCATGTGAGAGATTTTTATAATCAGTTTGGCATGGTAACTTTTCATAAGTTAAGCTTGAAATTCATGTGGCAAGGCCTCTTATTTATAGATTTTTTCAAATGGCTAGAATCAACCTGAACCATCCATCTCAAGATTGAGATGTGTGGCTAAGGATTAATCCAATTATATAATTAAAATTTCATAAATAAGGTCATAAATATTTAGGATAGAGGGGCATTTAAGAGGAATGGGAGGCATTGATGAGGCATGGGAGGGCTTTGTTGAGGCATCAGATGGCTTGATTTAGATATCTATGGCATTTATGGCCTAGGGATGTCTTCTGAAGAAATGAGGTGACCTTATGATATAGATATTCAATATTCATTTCCAAATATAAGTATTCAACAAGTTTCCATGGAATTTTTAATTAGGATCTAATTCCATTTGATTAGCTCTTAAGCATGATTAAGCATTTTATGCAAAAACTACTCAAATTGATTAGAATGCCTTGTTATTGGCCCAAAATTGACTATATTAGGATTGGAATTCAATGTTAGATATATTAGATCTGTTATGCATTTAAGATGTTAGTAATACCAAATAACAAAGGTGCATGTCTTGTGTAACATATTTGATAGAAAAGAGAAATATAGAGCACCTAGGTGTAAAATTAGCATTTTGACTCAGAATGATCTGATCAAAGTTAGCTTACCCATAAATTTTACTACCCCATTAAGGGATGCCCTAGGCAAAATTGTCATTTGACTATATCAGATTCAAAGCTTTTAATGTGCTTTAGTGTTTTTAAGCCAAATTGTGCATTTTAGTGGAAATTGGTCAAAATATTAATTGGAGGTTCCGAATGGCCAATTTTAGGTGTCTACAAAGTAGTCATTAACAATTCATATCATTCATATCTTGTGTTCCACACATGCCCATTATAAATAAGATACTAGTAATAATATCAGTAACATTGCCTATATTCTTTATTTTTTTGTGATAAACACACACCCATTATTAAAAATAATAATTTTATGGAGACTAATTTGATCATGTAAAATATCAAAGCATGTTTTTTAACATTAGTCTAGGTTTATAAACTAAAGAATATTTTTTATTAGTAGGTTGTTGATGTTGTGTGGATCAAGGTGTTTACCTTTGTAGAGGTTAAATTTTGTTAATAATAAGAAAACAAAAGACTTGAAGCATAGAGGCCTATAATAATATTATTATATTTTTGTATGTGTCCATTCTATAAATTTAGATAATAATATTACATTTCTAATTAATAACTACCTATAGTGTATATTATTAGATGCCTGACATTATGTAGAATGGACACATGCCTATTATAGACAATAATCTTGTATGATTGTATTTTTGAGATTTGGATATAATATACTAAAAATAGTAACTTTAAACCAAAACTACAATAACATTGAAGGGAGATAAATATAAGAACAGTAAAAAATTAGAAATAAATTCCTACCATGACCTTGTTCTTAATAGGTTCCCTCCAAGATCTTCAAATTGATTTTCCAATGCTATTAGATGTGTTTATGGATTGTTTGATAATGGATTCAAGATAGATATAATGGCTTATTTTGATGATATAATGGATTCAAGAGAGTATGGGTGATTAGGATAGATGGTATATGGATGTAAGAATGGCTTATAGGCTTTCTCATTAATATAACCATACTCCAAGCATGGTTATTTATAGGTTGATGGATGAGGTTTTAGATGAGTTTTTATTTGATTTAGAATTCTCTAGTTTAGAGAATTTTAGAAATTTATGGAGATTTTTAGATATATAGACTTTTAGATTGTATTAGGGGATAATGGGAATTAGTTATGGGTTTAGGGAGGTTTAAGGCTGATAGGGGTGTAAGAAAGATAGGGTTATGTTAGAATATATATGAATTTTAAATTAGTAAGTTGGGTTGGTGGGTAATTAATGTGGTAGGATTAATAGTTAAATAGGATGTTAGTGGGATAATGAGGGGATTAATTTTTCATGGGGGTGTATAAAGGCTAGTAGGATGTATAGGATATATGATAGGGAATGTGATTTAATTAATTGGTTATAATTATGGTTATGGGATTTAAATAGTGGAATTAGGGGGATAATTAGGGAGAGCATACTTAGGTGTATATAAATCTAATAATAATAATTACATGTGTATCTTAGTGGTCCTAAAGTGGGAATGTTGTGTCCATAATTTTGACCCCTACTTTTTCTTTTGTATCTGGAAGACATAATTTGTTGAATTTATCTTGTTTATCATTATTTTGGTTCAATTAGATACTTATTAGACTCATATGATAAGATACTATGTCTAAATATTGTGTAGTCCTCTAATAACTAACAAGCCCCTAAGAGTATTGTATGGTGTGTGTGTGTGTGTGTGTGTGTGTGTGTGTGTGTGTGTGTGTGTGTGTGTGTGTGTGTGTGTGTGTGTGTGTGTGTGTGTGTGTGTGTGTGTGCACGTGTGTGTGCATGTGTGTGCATGTGTGTGTGTGTTTATCTAAATGGCTGAATGTTCCTACACCATACCAACTACTACTACCTTGGGAGATATATGCGCTACTATTATCTAAGGGTATAGTTAGATATATGGTAGGAAGCTATTAGGAAATGTGTCACGTATTGTATATAAACTCTAAAATCTATGGGATCTAGGGAAGCAAAAAGTTTAAGATTGTTAAAATCTATTTTAAAACAAAAGGCCTACTTAGTACCTATCAACGATGACCTACATAGGATTATCAAGGAAACTCAAGGAGTATACTTTGAGGGATGTGGGACCTACCATGTCAATAATTACTTATCACCCAACTAATGTATGTTATGTATCCTACCCTTACACCCATAATTCCTTTGTCTTAGAACCTCATATCCAATGAAATATTAGTCTATGGACCTTATTATTATCCACATCAGAACCAAAATGATAATTGGTAGGATCCAAATCTACCTAAGTACCAAATAATAATGTTCATGCATTTTTACAACACACTCTCATTATCCAAAAGTTCAATTGGGTGCTACCTTCAAAATCTACCTATCCATGTCACTCACCAAATATGGATTTAAATCTAAAAGTAAGATTTCAAAGTTAATTAAAAGATGATGAAAGTAAAAAGGTTGATAAATATAAATAGTTCCATAAACTTATATTTAATACACATGTTGTGAGCCCTTGTCACTATTACTATAGTTCTAATTAAAAGAGAAAAATGTCCCATTAGGCTTAATTCTTATCTACCATTGAACAGGCATGGTGATGTGACCCTTGTGTGATTAGAGTTTAATGGATCCTAAAGTGACAATACATGTATACTTATAAAATAATTTATGGGACACATTCTCATTAAGAACATGTAAGATTAAAATTACAATGAAAATCATGCCATGATAGTGTACATTGTAAAATCAAATTCAAATAGTAAGACAATTGACATGGACTATTATGAATGTTGCAATTAACTTTCATGAATGATATTTTTAAATATCTAAGCTCAAAACCTATATAATTTAATCCAAATTCAAATTTGATATCATTTACAAATATTTAACCTCTATATTTATTATTTAAATCTTCTTAGTTCCCTTGATCCATAATTATTTAATTGAACAAAGAATGTAACAAGGTATTGCAATGGTTACTAAAGATGCCACACATCCTCCATCAATGTTCACTTTTTATACTAAACAATAATTAAAAGATACTTAATTTTAGAAACAATGCTTTGTATAATTCCTTCTAATATTATTCAACCATTTTTTATAGAGGTTTAATCAGTCAAGGATTATAAATAATAAGATGACTTGACCCTCAACCAGAGGGATTGCATTGATGATTTTATAAACATCAAGGTTATTGGATTTTAAAAATTAGGGGCCAATATAGAGGTATTTCAATGTCTTGATGTTGTATTTAATTATTTTACTATGGATCAATGCAAAAACAACATATTTCATAAAACCAATAGCAAATTACTAGTTATATATGTAGTTGGTGTTGTTTATGAAAAGTATTATAGATTAACTAAATCAAACATGAATTATGGGTGAAAATAAATTAACTAATGGTTTGAATATAATAGATTTATGTAAACCTTGATACTATGGGAATTATATGCTAATAATTTTATCAATAAATAGAAAATCAACAACTTCTTGATCTAAAAATTCAAACCAAGAATTTAGATTTCCATGGAACTAATTAATAGACTTAATGGAGCCACAAGAATTACATATGTTAATGAGAAGCAGGTTAAATTATTTTATAGGATCATGGATGGTAAGGGCATACATAATTGAAATAAGTACTTAGTTTTAATATCAAGCAAGAAAGGGTTTTCTACAATAGGACAAATCCTAATTTATACATGCTTTCATATTTGGTCGATTCTATTTGTGCAAATGTGAGGCCTATAGGTACAATCCTTAGGATAAATAAATAAAAAGAATAATTTTTTATGATTTTATTGATTATAATCTCCATAGTTATAGGAATTTTATTCAAATAATTTGTGACCTCTTTTATCCTATGGGATACAAAGCAATTAATCTAAAACTAATGTCAAGATTGTCTAAATAAATTTGCAGGTCATTAAATTATCTAGGTGATTATTGGAACTATATATATAATATATTCATAAGGATAAATAGAATATTACTTATAACATTATACCAACAAAAATAGTACTAAATAAACTGGCAAAGCATGATATTTCATATCAATTATTTCATAGTGTTGATGATAATTACATGAAAACTTAACTAGGAAAACTACACAAGATGCCTATCAATATAAGGCAATAAAGAATTTAGCATTAGGATCAACTGAATAAATGTTCTCATCAATAGGTTCCCTTTATCTTTTCCTGTACAATTATGTATCTGGGACCCAAGTAGGATAATAATCAAGCATATACAAAATTTACAAGGTAGACTTAAGACTAATTATGGCCACAAACCATATGACCATGACCATATTTTATTGTATTATAAGGATGGAATTGAATTAAGGAATGAAATGAAATATATATAAATGATAATGGAAGTGGTACAAATGATCCAATGTGAACCTTTTATGAGAAATTAGGATATAGTCAAGATACGGTGGCCTTAGAAAGATAAATCACTAAAATAAAAAATTAGTAGATAAGAAAAAAATACTAAAGAGTATTCCTAAACCAAAAAAAATAGGGAAACATACCCCTTTATTATACATGGGATACCCCAAAATTACCAAGGTCACATGTGATGCTACACCTACAACTATGATATAACTAGTTTTGCACTAGTGGTGAGTTATCCACTTCCTCCTACTCCTGCTCATGTTTAATCTCCTATTGTTACACAATAAGAGAGACCATTGGAATATATAGTCTACTTATACTTAGAGAAAGACTTGAAAGAATAAGACCTAGAGGAAAAAGTAGTGAGGGACCTCGATACAAGATAAGTGTCTATTGTTTATAAAAATATTTATGTTTAACCACATTAAGAATATATAGCCCTTGTCCCTCTCAGCTAAATGATTTAGAATAAATCATAGGGACTACAAAGGACACAAGCCCTATTTATGATATAAAGGAAACCAAAGAAGATAGTCCTAGTACCAATTTTACCATCTCACTTGACACTCTTCTAGTGAAATATTCTATTCCTCTAATTCCTCATCCTATAATTACATCAACTGAGGCTACACAAGTTTCACTACAATTACCTACCACACCTACTCTTGAAGCTTCTCTAATGCTCTAGTTAGTCCCCCTATTATTACCATGTAGGATTAAGTTTAGGTTCTTGTTTCCCTTATTGTTTCTATTATTTTAGTTCCTCCTATTATTGCTCCAACTATTATTACTACTATTCTTATAGTAAAAATTGATTACTTGAATACTTATGTTATGATAATTACCCTCATATAGGCCATATTTAGTTCAATCCATATTTTTAAAAACCTTAACATAGGATACCATTACATAACCTATTATGTATAATTGACACTAATACTATGCCTACCATTCCACAAGAACATGTGTTTAATGTCTTACCAAGTCCCAATTTTTAATACCTAGTTTCCCAATCCATTCTTTTCCACATCCATTTTAAATTCATATTTCAACTTAGATTTAGTCACCAATGCCTATAATCATGTAAACAAAGTCCCTATATTATAAAAATGATAAGGAGTCACCTAATGTGGTAAAACATATCAATGTGACTCCTCCTTAAATCAAGGTCTTCAAAGATAGGATGATTGATCACTCACTCCCCACACCTTCACCTTTTACATCTATAGGATCACTCACATCACCTATTTTTTCCACGCTCATACTGACACAAACCACCTCATGTATTAATATTACATATTCTAATGTAGCCTACGTAGGAAAATTATAATTACACCATCCTAAATACAATAGTTGTAAGTGGGCCAATTGACTATACAAAATCTAGTGATCATTGAAGATCTTAAATTGAATCTATAATTTTATGATACTTTTAACCAATTGAAAAAAAATATTATGAGGAATATGGCTAGGGTAGGTATTAATATTGAGTTTATAAAATAATAATAACTCTTGTCATTTACTAAGAAGAGGAAAACTAAGTAGGGAGAAGCTGGTGAATTTTAATAAGATCCATTTTTATTAATTCATTTCATTAGTGGGATATTAAATAAAATGATTCAAGGCATGAAATAGTCTAATAATAGACTAAAATCACAACCTTTGGTATAAGTCCCTATTTACATACCTGGCAAAGTAAAAAATGAATTATATGTCTATTTGAACTTGTTAATTATAAAAACATATCCATGGTTGCGTCTTAACCACAATGGGGTCATGTGTTAATATATAATGAATCATTAAGGTGCATGTATTCTAAAATATATACCATTTTCAATCATATTAAGATACAAGATATATCCTAAACTCAACTTGATATCATTAAAGATATATAAACTTGGCTCATATTTTTTAAACAATGAAAGAGATGACCTCATGGAGTGACACAACCAAATTAAGTAATTGGTGAATAACCAATAGGACAAGAGAATAGGGAAATAAAATTTATATAAGATATACTTATATAAAAAATGTATATTCCATGAGGTCAAATAGTAAACATGACTTTATTTGAGACACAACTTAGGGTTCTAATAAGTAACTTCAAATAAATGGTTGAAAATAGGAGTACTAGAATTAGGGATCAAGTGGTTTAACTAATAACATTTTCTAAGAGAAATTTTGATCAAAAATATTCCCTTAATTATTCATTAGAATATTCAATGTGCCTACTATTACAGGCTCAAATTGCACCCTTAAAGGGGGTTCCTGAAGCCCCTTCTAATTTAACCACACAATGGGAATAACCCTAGGCTATGGGTTACCTATGATGGGGTTAGACCTCTAGAGAAGGATAGATTCTTCTTGATTCTCAAATAAAACTAATTCTAAAATAATGATTCATAGGGGAAAGGGTTAGAAAGAGGATAAGGGCTGATATGAAGGATAAAAGTGTGATGCACCAAAGTTAAATGGATGCTCACATAAGATTGAACACACACAGAATCAGGAGAAGAAAACTATGGTTTACACAATCTCACTAGTTTCATAAATATTTCATAGAAGAGGTTCCAAGTATAAAACTAATCTAGACCTGTAAGTTAGCTTGAAAACACCATTAAAGAGGAAAATAGAAGGATATTAAACTAGAAAGAATCTCCTTAACAATTTCACCATACACAAACATATTAAGGATTTAGTGAAGACAAGAGGTAGGCAAAGATTTAATCCTATTACTTGAAAATGATGTTATTACAATATTTTGATAGGGTTTAACAATATCAAATGAGCACACATTTGTAAGAGTACTAATGATTATCCTTTTAGAGATACAAACCACTAAGAGGGAGTGAATCACTAGTTGCAAACAATCCAATTGTATTTCCAAACTTTTCAAACAGTTAAGCTATCAATACAACCATTTATGAAGCATAAAAATGCTTATAATAATGAACAATGAATATAATGCAAGATCACACACACAAAACATGATCTATGTCAAAAACCCTCTTGGGGAATAAAACCCACTCTCAAGCAATCAAACACATCAAATACTATCTTATAAAATATCTGCAAACTATAGATTGGTCAAGTCCTTTAGACCAGGATTTAGTGAACCACCTCTTCTACAAGGAGCACCTACCCCTAATATGATCAAGTAATTTATACCACCTATTGGTCAAGCCCTTTTGACCCAAGACCTTAGTCAAGTCCTTTAGACCAAAGGCTTTTAGTGAAACACCTATTTCACAAGTATAAAATACTCATAAGGAAGATCAAGTCCTTTAGACCCTCCTTTGAAATTAAAACCTCCACATTTGAACTAATATATTCAACACTTGATGATGGACCTCTAATAACACAACCTTATTCACGCACTTACAATGCAGCCAAAACCACCTTTTAGATCATTCCACTTCACAATTCCTCCCCAACACATATACAATAACCAAACCTAAAATAACTATATTACAAGAATAGAAACATGACCATGGAGTCATTCACATAAGCCAAACTCTAATCTACCTCTCAAATCATCCTTTAATCTCACACAATCATCAATAATCCTTTGTTCACACTTAAGGTATCCAAAATACCCTTTTGCATAACTCTAGACCTACTCACTCATCCTTAACATAAAAGAGCACTAATATGCCATCATAATTATGACCTAAAGTTCATTCACTCCATCTTCAACCTGATCTACTCATCAACCCATCCACTATGTACACTCCCTTTCTTCATTTTAGTGCTCACAAGACACACACATTCAAGTCTCACCAATGTCTTCCACAATCCTAAAAACCATATAATTTGGCTCAAAAATTTATAGAGTGATCATGAATTAACAAGATTATAATATTTCCTTATTGGCCACAAAAAATTTCTTTACCCTTAAGGCATCTCACATGGGTCACACTTAAGCATAATCCACTTTCAAAATAGGCCTAAGTCACTTTTAAGTCCTATAAATACCCATTCATCTCTTTGACACTTCTTAAAAAAATCAATTATAGGAACACTTCAAAAATTCATGGACACATTCCACATCATCTATACATCCTACTTAAGTGTTAACATTCATCACAGTAGCCTTTTGCTTAAGCATAAATCATTCAAACAACATTCTGTGTATACAATCATCATGAATGAATATACAATCACCTTATAAATTATTTTTCATATTTCATATGATTGATAAAACATGAAAAATGAAAAAAATATCATCCTTATGTAGTACACCACATGATACAATATTTAATTCATCATTAAACATCGAAACAACATCCAATCAAGCTTAAACAATATTCTTGAGTCACTTATAGTCCATGCTTGAACACATAGTAAACTTTGAATCTTAATACATTTGATTGTACACACATAAATATATTAAAATTAGGTTAATAAGATGCACCATGGATTATTATTCATCTTTTATTTTTACAACATGAGCAAATTCTATCTATATTGAAAGATACGGTCAAAAAACCACAGATTGGTTTTTCCCTTTGTAAAATTCAAAAATTTAAATGTCAACAATCATAATTAATCATCGAACACTAAGCTTTCATATCATGTCATTTATACTTAGATAAATTACTCACCAATTATATTTTCCAAAATTTAATGCATAGTAACAATTCTCAAACATTAAACCTCAGTCATTTTGACCTCATCTCATGCAATCTTGTAATGTTGACTTATCATTCACCATTGATATCTATGGATCAACCAATTCTTTAAATAGAAATGGTCAAAATTTGATAAATATGTAAAAATACCCACTTTCCATTAAATCCTTATCTTGTACTTTTTCTTAGTTATTAAACCTTGAACACTACTTACCATCTTACTCAATACACATTGTTAGATGATGATCTATACGATCACCCATGCACCATTTGTTAGTGTATACACATAGCTCTGATACCAGTTGTTAGGATCTTAGAGTAAAATTGATTACTTTTGTATAAGCAACTAAACATGAAATTGAAACTAGAAGTAATAAATAACTAGAAATCAGAAACAATAAATAATAAGATATATAAGAAATAACCAATCTTATATTAAACTCTTCTAGAAGGAAATACAATGAAGAAATATCTCTCTCTTCACACCTCACGGATGTACATTAATTCTCCCTCAAGATTTCTCTCTCTCTCTCTCTCTCTCTCTCTCTCTCTCTCTCTCTCTTTCTCTCTCTCTCTCTATCAATTACAACCAACTCAATTACTGAATTGTTATCAACAATCATAGAACAATATTTTTTAATAATCTTTTTGATTCTTGCAGATCTTCTTGATCTTGCTTATCTTACTCAAATTACAATACTACCCCATGGGTCTCTTAAATAGAATTTAAAGCAAACAATAATTAGAAAAACAAACTAAAGACTAAGTTTAGTCTTTACATGCAAACTAACTATTCTCCTAAAAATAACAATTCTAATTCTAGAAATGCACAAAAGTCGGTGTCAGTCTGAAGATGACTGATGTTGGCCGACCCCTAACCAATGTCAATTAGTTCTGACCAATTCTATCGATGTCGATTGACCCATAACCAATGTCGGTTGGTTCTGAACAATGTCAGTTACTGTGTAAGCCCAGCAACCTCCACACTAGAACATTAGTGAAGCTTTTAGCTCCACAACTCAACAATCTCCCACTTGGAGATAAACAGCTTCACCTGTACCTATACAACAACATCCTCTAAACATCTCTTGCTTGTTTCTCCCTCTTCAAGTTCAATCTTGAAGACCAACAAAAGTTGAATGAAGATTCAACTTCTCCTTTGTTACCATCTTTGTTAACATATCAACAGGGTTCTTATCTGTATGGATCTTTTCCAGCTTCAACTGCCCATCCTCCAATACCTATCTAATGAAGTGGTACCTAAGCTTTATATGTTTGGTTCTTAAATGAAAGGCTAAACTCTTTGCCAAATGAATTGCACTTTGACTATCACTGTATAATTTACAACTCTCTTACTCCTTTCCCAACTCTTCCATGAACCGAATCATCCAAATCATTTCCTTGCTAGCCTCTATGACTACAATGTATTCTGCCTCTATAGTAGACAAGGAAACAACCTTCTGCAACTTTGAAATCCAGCTAACCACTATTCCACCAATAGTGAACACATATCCTATGGTGCTTCTCCTACCATCCAAGTCACCTGCCATATCCGAATCTACATACCCATGTAGAGAAGTGTTCGACCCTCCATAGCATAAATGCTTACTGTTAGTCCCTCTCAGATATCTGAGAATCCACTGAACTACTTTCTAGTGTTCCTTTCCTAGATTGGCCATAAACTTGCTAGCAACTCCCACTGCTTGGGCAATATCTGGTCTAGTACATACCATTGCATACATCAAGCTCCCAAATGCTGAAGCATATGGAACTCTGCTCATGTACTCAACCTCATCATGTGATCTAGGACACTGTTCTTTGCTCAACTTGAAGTATCCAGCCATAGGTGTGCTTACCAGTTTTACATCCTGTATATTGAACCTCTCCAACACCTTATTCACATAATCCTCTTCAGACAAAATCAAACTATGATTTTTCTTATCTCTCTTAATACTCATGCCAAGGATTTTCTTTGATGTTCCTAAATCCTTCATGGCAAATGTGTGAGCTAATTTTACCTTGAGCTCAGTAATTTCTTACATGTGTGAACCTATAACAAGCATATCATCTACATATAGTAACTAGATAATATAACTACCATTATCGAATTTGTTAAAATAAACACAATGGTTAGATTGACATTTACTAAAGCCATGCTCTATCATAAACCTATCAAACCTCAAATACCATTGTCTTAGAGCTTGCTTAAGATCATATAAGCTTTTCTTCAACCTGCACACAAGTTTCTCCTTACCTTTGACCTCAAAACCTTCCAGTTGATCCATATATATCTCTTCATCTAAATCTCCATGAAGAAATGATGTCTTAATATCAAGCTGCTAAAGATGCAAATCCTCAATAACAACTAAAGACAATACAGTTCGAATAGAAGTCATCTTTACTACAAGAGAAAAAATTTCACCAAAATCAATACATTGTTTTTGTATAAATCCCTTTACTACGAACTTGGCTTTATGTCTCATTTGTCCATTCTCTCCTTCCTTTAACCTGTATACCCATTTGTTTTTTAGTGCTTTCATTCCAGCTGACAACTCAACCAAATCCCACATATGGTTCTCTTCCAAGGAATCAATTTTCTTATTCATGCCATGCTCCCACTATTTTTTTGATTCTACCTGCATTGCCTCATCAAAACTTTTTGATTCTCCACCATTAGTAAGCAAAAAGTAGTATAAAGAAGGGGAATAATGAATTGGCCCTTTCAGACCTCCTTATGGGCATTTGAGACTCATTTACAGCTTGCTGTCTACCCAAATTTTCTTTTGACAGTGACCGATCCCAGTCATCTCTGATCGATGTCAGTCTGCACTCAACCGATGTTGATTCCTCCTGATCGATGCCAATTTCCACCTGACCGATGTCAGTTTCCACCTGACCAATGTCGGTCTTTGTGTTTTTCTATGAGTGATGATTTTTAATCGTGAGCTCATTTTGGATCATAACCTCTTCAAAATCAAGATTGCCCTACTCTGAATTACTTAGCATCTTGAATTGATCACTGTACATCACCTTCTCATTAAAAACTACATCACAGCTTCTAATAATTTTTTTAGTTTCTAAATTCCACAACTAGAATCTAAAATCTCCAAAACTATAACCAATGAAAGTGCACCACATAGATTTAGCATCCAACTTCTTTCTATTTTCTTTATCAATGTACACAAAAGCTTCAGAACCAAAAAATCTGAGAAATGAAAGATCTAACTTTTTACCTATCCAAGCCTCTTGTGGAATTCCAGCATCCATTGCAGTAGAAGGTCCTCTGTTAATTAGGTAAACTGTAGTATCTACAGCTTTTACCCAAAACTATAAGGGCAAACTAGCATGCAACCTCATACTCCATACACACTCCATTATTGTTCTATTCATCCTTTTAATAACTCCATTTTGCTGAGGTGTCCTTGGAACCAACCTTTCCCTATGTATTCCACTCATAGAATAGTAACTATTGAGTTTATTGCTACAATACTCACCACCATTGTTAGATCTAAGGCACTTTAATCTTAAACCTATTTCATTCTCAATCAAAGCTTTCAATTTCTTAAGTGTGTCAAAAACATCAGATTTCCTCTTTATGCAATAAACCCATACCTTTTTGGTAGCATCATCAATGAAAGAAACATAATACTATGATCCTCCAATAGAAGCTACCTGAGTTGGTCCCAACATGTCTATGTGAACAAGCTCCAACTTGTGCTTCTTCTTTGTTGACCCAGTTTTGAGAAACCTCACTTTCTTCTATTTCCCAAAAATACAATGCTCACATAAATCTAGATCTATGCTTTTCAAATATGAAAGCTTACCTTTTGACTTAAGAACATTCATTCCCTTCTCACTCATGTGACCAAGCCTACAGTGCCACAACTTTGCATCTACATCTGAAGTAGATAAAATAGAAAGAGAATAATAAGTAATACAAGTAGATAGATAAAGTGTACCTACTCTCTTACCTTTTGCTAATACAAGTGCACCTTTGGAAACTTTCCAAGATTTAGATGTGAGAGTTACAATGCAACCCTCATCACCCAACTTTCCTATAGAAATTAGATTCCTCTTTAGGATGGGTACATGCATGATATCCTTCAACACCCATGTGTTGTTATTCTGTAATTTTAGCTGCACTTTTCCTTTGCCAACAATTTTACAAGGCTCATCATCCCCTAAATAAACTTTTCCAAAATCTCCATGGACATAATCATTGAAAAAATTTCTATTTGGGGTTACATGGAAAGAGGCACCAGAATCTAAAACCCATGATTCTAATTTATTATCCAAAGAAATTATAAGAGCATTCTGTGCAACAATACCTACAACTTTTGATTCTTTATTACCTTCATGTTGATTTTCTTTGTTATCCTTCAACCAACAATCTTTCTTTGCATGCACTTTCTTTCCACAATTCCAGCAGGTTATTCTTCCATTTCTGGGTTTGGATCTACTTCCCATCTTTGACCTTGATTTCCCTTGCTTGCCCTTCTCTCTTTGCCTTCCCCTGATTTCAACACTTAAAGCACTACCCGATGTTTCCCCTGTGCTTTTCTTGTGAATTTCTTCATTCAAGATTACACTAACAACATCATCAACTTTCAAGATATTTGAAGTAGATGCAGTATTACTAACTTCCATTACCAAACTATACCAACATTTAGGTAAAGAGCATAAGATTAAGAAAGACTTAATTTCATCATCAAAAACTATTTTGACTGAATTTAACTAATTTACTATTGTATGGAAATCATTAAGATGACTAGATATAGATCCACCTTCCTACATTTGCAAATTAAATAATTGCTTCATAAGATATACCTTATTCAAAGCTGAGAGTTTTTCATATAAATTTTCCAAAGTATCCATTAACTCTACCATTGTCTTTGCCTATGATAAGTTGGAAAACACAAAAGTTGCCAGGCTCAACCTTATAGATCCAAAAGCCTTTCTATCAAGAACATTCCATTCTTCATCTTTCATATCTATGGGCTTCCTTGAAAACCCACCCAATGGTAAATATAGATCTTTCTGATATAAATAATCTTTAATTTGCATCCTCCATAATTGATAATTCTTGCCATTGAATTTCTCCATTCTTAGTTTACTTTCTTCTACCATTGCTTTGGTCCCACTCAATCAAAAACCCTTGTGAGTGAATTCTGTAATCAAAAAACACTAACACACTCTGATACCAGTTGTTAGTGTATACACATAGCTCTGATACCAATTGTTAGGATCTTAGAGTACAATTGATTACTTTTGTATAAGAAACTAAGCATGGAATTGAAACCAGAAGTAATAAGTAACTAGAAATCAGAAACAACAAATAATAAGAGATACAAGAAACAACCAATCTTGTATTAAACTCTTCTAGAAGGAAATAAAATGAAGAAATCTCTCTCTCCTCACACCTCATAGATGTATAGTAATTCTCCCTCAAGAGTTCTCTCTCTCTCTCTCTCTCTCTCTCTCTCTCTCTCTCTCTCTCTCTCTCTCAATTACAACCAACTCAATTACTGAATTGTTATCAGCAATCATGGAACAAGATTTTTTAATAATCTTCTTGATTCTTGTAGATATTTTTGACCTTGCTTATCTTGATCAAATTACAATACTACCCCATGGGTTTTTTAAATAGAATTGAAAGCAAACAATAATTAGAAAAACAAACTCAAGACTAATTTTAGTCTTTACATGCAAACTAACTATTCTCCTAAAAATAACAATTCTAATTCTTCAAACGCATAGAAGTCGGTGTCGGTCTGAAGATGACCAATGTTGGCTGACCCTTAACCAATGTCAGTTGGTTCTGACCAATTCTACCAATGCCAGTCGACCCCTAGCCGATGTCGGTTACTGTGTAAGCCCAGCAACCTCCACACTAGCTCATTAGTGAAGCTTTTAGCTCCACAACTCAACACCATTGGGTCTTCATTTAGTATTGATATTTAAATATATTAATTAAGAAATAATTTTACCTATTTAACTTTAAAAAAACATATATATTTAATATATGAACTCCTATGATCTGTTGGATCTCCATTTGGTCTTGATATTTAACTTTGTGTAGAAATGACTAAGTATGCGGACCATTATTATCTACTTGAAAGGCCAACTTTGCACCTCCATATCTTTTACCGCACTCACTCACATGTTATCAAATTTAGACCATATGATATCCTCACCTAGGATAATCTAACCATTTGTCAAAATAATTCTCAAAAAATATCATGTGTGAGATATAAAACCATTAAAATTCCTACTCAAAATCTTCTATCATAGAGACAACTATGATTAGAACTTGTGTGGGAGGCCAAATTTGAACATGTATATCTTTTGGCATGCTTTGACACATGATATAAAATTTAATGCAAATAAACTATGTACAAAATTTATCAAAAACATATGATCACATTCTCCTAAACCATCCACATGTGGGAGGTATTCCATCATCAAAATACTTACTCGGTTCTTTCTTGCCTCATGCAAATTTGTCTATGGGAAAACACTGTCAAATTACTTGGGAGCCCAATTTTGCACTTGCATAAATATTATAAAACTTAGGCACATGAAATAAGATTTGGACCATATAAATTCTTTAATAATTTTATCATAACCATATGACCAACTCCCCCTTACTCATCCACACATGGCAATGGTGATGTAATCAAAATGCCTACTCAAATTTTCTACCACTAGACCCAACATTTATAGATGAAAATAATGGAGTATTAGATGAATTATACTCATTCACATAAGCACTCAAAACTTATAAAACCTATTATATGACCCCTTTCACATTCTTAAATAACTTTACTCATCCTTAATCATCTCTAACTTGTCAAACTCTAAAAAACAACCAAGCCAACTTCAAGCACACTAGGATAAACACATTGCACACTTTTTCATTATCACTTAGGCTATCAAAGGACCTCATCCACTCATCTAGATACCTCCATGACATCATTATGACATCATTTGAAACTCTCCAATAATTTCCCCCTTTTTCAATAATGTCAACACCCATTAAATAGCTCACCTTCCTTCACTCTCTGCAAGCATTCATAAAACAAGAACTTTCTCCCCCTTGAAACAATGATAAAGTGGGAATGAAATGATCCTAAGGACCTAAAAACAATACCAACATGATAATACCATATTATAAATATATTAAAAACTCTCCCTTACCTTGAGCCTACCTCTTCTTTCCTTAACAACTTCCTCTAGTGGCAAGCCAACACTCTTCTTCAACCAAGCACTGGAACTAATGCATAAAGAACACACAAAACATTGAAATATAATTAAAAAACACCAAAAAATAATTATAGGGACTAATCCTATTATATGTAATCCATTTCATCACATGATCATCTTTAAATCTCCATACACCATGAAGAACCACCACACAAGCTTACTAGCCTTATCCTTAAGCCACTTCAAGAACCAACATAACTTTACACCACTCACAAAACATAGGTATAAAAACACATAGATGCACCTTAATATTTTCAAACATATAACCTATAGAAATATACTTTACTCCGAGCCTTCTTGATCCTTGGACTTGATAAACTAAATAATATAGCTCCCCCTTTGGTCATGCAAACTTCTCAAGTCATTTGAGTTATCTCCCCCTAACTCCATTCACTCTTTATGCCAACATAAAAGACTCCCCCTTGATATTAATAACTAAAAATAACCTATATAAATTGTTATAATACCTTCATAATGTCATGAAAAAATCAAACTCATAATACTATACTACTTTGAGACTTCAAACAACACAACTCTGCTTTCATATTCTCACTTGAAAGCCACCTCTAAGAGTACCATAAGATCTTAAATACACATAATAAATATTAAATATGTTATAAATAAAACATATAAATTAAATTTAAATAATCATACCATGATATTTTGGATAAAATGATCAAAAATCATTCTTCTTCACACTAGGCCTGTTTGGTCTACTTGTAGCCTTACTTAAAATTCACAAAGCTCACAACTCTTACTACACATACCTTCAAGACCTTAAATTTCATATATAGATCAATCTCATATTCCCCCTCAATAAAACCAATTTTAATTAACTAAATCATCCTATTCACCATACTTCCTTCACAATCCTGCTAGCTAATTATGCCTCTATTTTGATAAAATCTTGAATAACTCGAAAACCACAAACCTTCAAATCTTTGTGAAGATTGATTTGAAAACCCATTTGGCCCATTAAAAATATTAAGAAAACTAATACCTTAATTATTAATTCAAACCACTTTTATAGCAAAGCCTAAAACCATATAATCTCAAAGCAAACAAGGTTAACACAACACCTTCCAATCAATGCATTCTTATAAAACTTGTTTTACACCTGGAGACAACCATCACATACTTATAATCTAAAAATTGAGCTTCCAAACCTTTTGTAACCCATACATTCTATAACCCATTTTGGGCTTGCTTTCCTTTAAGCCAAAAACTAAGAAAAATGAGAGCACTCAAAACTCTCCAATTTGATTTTAACATTTATTCAGACCATAAAACCACCTAGATAATGCTAAAATAAGGTCAATAGACATTTATATGCAAAATTATTATCTTTAAATAAAAAAATCCTCCTTTTCCACCTTGAAACCTTAAATCTAACCCTACAGACTGAACATATACAACTATGAACATCATGACATCACCTTGACATCACCACAACATATCTTCCACCTAGGCATACCTGATCTAACTTAAACTATCTTCTATATCCTTTTAAGACCTTATAAAAAGTACCATAGAAACACTTTCTTATCCATTGAAAGGATCATCTTAAGAAGCATAGATAGAGACATCCTCTGCACCATAATGCTCTAAAATAAAGTGAATCTAGGAGTGGCCCACATCTCCTCAATAACCATTGAAATTCTTTTATATCTAAAAGACTTATTGTTCTTGTTATTCTTCTTCTTAATTTTAAATTTGATGTCTAGTTATTTTTTAACATCACTCAATTTCTCTTCTATGAAAATATATACAACATTTGGAATAACTATGGCATCTTGACATGCCTTAATCACTGAAGTTTCTTCTTTATATTACATAACACGACCTTTATACCTTGATACCATGGGAACAAAGCTTGAAACTTGATCACAAACAATAGGTTGTTTATTAACATACAAAAACACATCAGGACTAGTCTTAACTTGTAACATGATCTCTTCCTTCAGCTCTTCAACTACAATGTGACTAGATAAATATAATTCTTCAATAATTGGAGCATCCTTTACCATGGAAAACATGATAATTGAAAATGAATACTGACCTAAATCATTCTTATAATATTTTTCATCTATTTTCTTACCTTATTTCTTCTTCTCTATATACATTTTACTTTCTTGACCTTTAAGCTTAAGCTGATTTATAACACATTCTTCTGAAGCAACTTTCTTATCAAACTTTTGACTAGTTTGATTAACATTGATAATATTTGGTATACATAGCCAATAATGACTTCTCTTATACACAAAGGAATCTTCATGTCCTTTGAGATAGCTTGAAGGCATGTTAGCTCCACTTGGGAAGAAACTTTCAATATGACCACTCTTATGACAACTAAAACAAATAGCATCATTCATACCTTTTGATATATTTTAACTATGATCAATATTTGGAAAAAAATCCTTCTATCATAGCTCCATGAATGTCCATATTTGATTGAAATCCTTATACAATCATTAGCTCCATGACCATACTTATTACATGTATAACAATAAACATGGAATAAAATAACATACCTTGAATAATTTATTTGTCTAATAGACCTTACATTTATTTCAAAGCTTTCATTCTCCTTGACATACTTAGGATTCTCATGATTATTTTCTATCATATCCAACTTGACTATAACAAGCTCATGCTCACTCTTTAATGAATCTATTTTAGCATTTAATTGAGTACACCTATCATATTTAGCCTTTATACTTGTATTTATAGTCCTTAATTGATCCTTAAGAATAGTGATCTTTTGTTCATCTTATTTAGCCTCTTTATTCAAAGTACATATTTGATTTTCAAGAGCCTTGATCATAGCCTTCTAGTGTTGATTCTCTTTCTTCAACTACTTAGGCATATTTTTACCTACTTATGATCTCCTTCAAGTTTTTAATCTTCCTCCAAAGGACCCGCTCTAATACCAATTGTTAGAGATACAAGCCACTAAGGGGTAGGTGAATCAATGGTGGTAAATAATCCAATTCTATTTCCAAAATATTCAAAAAATTAATCTATCAATACAACCATTTGTGAAGCATATAAATGCTTATACTAATGAACAATGAAGATAATCCAAGATCACACAAACAACATAAGATCTATGTAAGAAACTCTCTTTGGGAATAAAACCCACTATCAAGCTTCCAAACACATGGAATACTATCCTATAAGTTATTTAAAAAATAAATACTAGTTAAGTCCTTTAGACCAGGATTTAGTGAAACACCTATTCCATAAGGAGTGCCTACCCCTAAGATGATCAAGTCCTTTAGACCACCTATTGGTGAAGTCTTTTAGATCAAAGGCCTTTAGTTAAAAAATATTTCATAAGGAGAAACTACCCCTAAGGAAGATAAATTCATTTATACCCTCCTTTGAAATGAACACCTCCACTTTTGATTTGATGTCTTCAACACTTGATGATCTACCTCTAAGAGCACAACTTTCTTCATACACTTACAATTCATCCAAAACCACCTTTTGGTTCATTCCACTTCACATCTCATCTTCTACTCATATATAGTCACCAAACCTATAACAACTCTATTAAATCAATAAAAACATAACCATTGGTTCATCCACATAGAATAAACTCTGATATGCCTCTCAAATCTTCTTCCAAGCTCACACAATCATCAAAAATCCTTCATCCACACTCAAGGTATCCAAAATATCCTTTTGGATAACTTTATAACTCTTCTCTCATCTTTAACCTATAAGAGAACTATTATACCATCATAATTATGACCTAAATTTCATCCAATATATCCTCAACTTGATATTCTCATTAACCCATCCACTAGGCACACTCCCTCTCTTCACTTTAGTGATCACAACACCCACACACATTTAAGTCTCACCAATGTCTTCCAAAAGCCTAGAAACCATCCCATTTGGTTCCATAATTTATAGATAAATAATTAATTAGAAATATCATAATATTTATTTGTCAGCCACAAAATATGCCTTCACCCTTAAGGCATCTCACATGGGTCACACTTAATCACACTCCTCTTTTAAAATATGCCTAAGTCACTTTTAGGTCCTATGGAGACCCATTCAGCTCTTTGACACTTCTTTGAGTAAAATAAAACATAAGAAAACTTTACAAAAGGATGGAACCATTCCACATGATCTATAGCTCCTCCTTAAGTGCTAACATCCATCTCAATACTCTTCTACTTATGTATAAATCTCTCAAATAACATTTTGTACATATAGTCACCACAAATGAATATACAGTCACCTTATAAACATTTTTTCATATTGCATATGATTGATCGAACCTTAAAAATGCACACAAATAATACTTATGGATTATAATACATTCTAAAATAGATAATTCATCATTAAACATCCAAACAACATCCAAACAAGCTTGAATAATCTTCTTGAGTCACAGTCTATGCATGAACACATAGTTAACTTTGAACCTTAATATCTTTGACTATACACAATTTTATATATTTAAATTAGGTTAATTATATGAATCATGGATTCCCATTCATCTTTGATTTTTACATCATCATAAAATTCTATCTAGATCAAAATATATGGTCTAAAAACCACATAATAGTTTTTCCCTTTATAAAATTCAAAAATTTAAATGCCAACTGTCATAATTAAACATTGAACACTAAGCTTGCATCTTATGTCCTTAATAATAAAATAAATTATGTATCAATGATCTTGTATAAAATTTAATGCATATTAACTAATTATAAAATGTTAGACCTCTGTCACTTTGACCTCATCACTTGCAATATTGCAATGTTGACTTATTGCACATCATCAATCTTTACGGATCGACTAGGCCTTTAACTAGCAAAGCTCACTATTCAATAAATATTTATGAACCCACAATATTTATTATATCCTTATAATATACCTTTTATTTTTCATTAAAACTCAAATAAATTTACCATCTCACTCAATATGCACCATTAGATCAAGATCTATATGATCACCCATACTCTATTGGATCTTCATTCGGTCCTAATCTTTTACTTTGTTAACCAACGAACACTTTAAACTCTTTGACTTGATACACACCATAAATATTCATTATATCAACTCCAATGAGCCTTTATATCTCCATTGGTTCCTAAACCTTATCTTTGTGCATAAATGACTAAATATGGGGACCATTACTATCTACCTAAAAGGCTAACTTTGCACCTCCATATCTTTTACTGCACTCACTTGCACGTTCTAAAATTTGGACCATATGATATCCTCAAATAGGATAATATAACCATGTGTCAAAATAATTTCCAAACATTCACACGTGATATATATAACACCATTAAAATTACTTCTCAAAATCTTTTATTATAGAGCCAACTATGCTTAGAACTTATCTAGGAGGCCAACTTTGAACATACATATCTTTTGATGTGCTTGGGTGCATGGTCCAAAATTTATCAAAAATAAACAAGGTATAAAAATAAACAAATAAATATTATCATATTCTCTTGAAACATATACATGTGCAATATATTCCATCATAAAAGTGCTTACTCGACTCTATCTTGCCTCATACAAATTTGGCTAAGTATCTGAAAACACTATCAAACTACCTAGGAGCCCAACTTTGTACTTGTATAAATTTTGTCACACTTCAGTACATGAATTAATATTTATATCATATTAGTTAGGTAATAATATGATCATAATTATATAACCAAATCCCCTCGACTCATCCACATGTGGCAATGGTGATGTTATCAAAATGCCTACTTAGATTTTTTGCAACTAGACCCAACACATCTAGATAAAAATAATGGATTATTAGATGAATTACACTCATGCACATAAGTAATAAAATTTTATTAAACCTCTTATAATACCCTTTACACATGATAAAATCAAAATAACCATCTATAAGTAGTCAAAATATAAAGTTCAACCAAACCAACTTCAAGCACACTACGATAAACACATTGACACTTTGTCATTATCACTTTAGCTATCAAGGCACTTCATCCACTGACTTGGATGCATCCATGACATCATTTAAAACTATAAAATATATCCTTATCTCATAATAGAATGAAAAATTTAAAGAGATGATAACCCCCATAATGGGAATGAGACTAGGATATATAGAAGGGAGAGAGAGAGAAAGAAAGTGGGAGCACACCATTAGAGAGGGAACACACTATCCTAGATAATTATTTGAGATTGAGATTCCACCATTGTTTTTAATATGAATGTATTTCCACATTTTATATAAATAAAGACACTTTTTTATGATTCACCAATTTTAAAAGTCCCATAAGACCCTAAGAATGCATTGAATTCTCCTAGATGTAGTTCTCAACACTAAACCTTTTCTTTGACCCTCCATGCCATCTCTCACTTGAGAATAAAACCTCATCCTCATAGGTATGATAAAAAAATGGATTTGTGAATTTTGGGTGGTTATTTTTCAAAAAAATTCCCATGGTGAAGGATAAATAACTTCTTTAATAATCATAAATACCTACCCTCAATCAAATTTGGACCAGATCCTTTCTATAGATGGAAAACTAATCCCCTTTATTGGTTTTATTATAGTCATTTATGTTGATGTAGACCTATATATTATGTAGATTCTCTTGATTCCTATTAATTTTAAAAGACCTATTTTTACCTTTGAGCATCCATAGAAACCAAGAACTCATTATATATAATGACCCTTGAAAGAATGGTGAACACGATCACATAAATAACCTTGGATGATACAAATTTACAAACTAGAGGTCCATATTTATCTGTAATGGAATCCATTTATGATATTTATACTTTAATTCATGGCTATGTCCACTCCATATCATTTGATCAAGCTCTAATGGTAGAATTATGACCTTTTAAAACATTGTTTGCCTTCATAAAAAATGGCTCCTCTAGTCCAACCTTGTCCTTTGAGTATTGCTCAGTCTAATCAGAATGCTCCATCATATCTTCAATACCATTAGCCTTGTAGATCCTTTATATTAGATACTGACCCTTTTGACCACTTACACACTATTGTATCATCTTTCATGAATAAACATAGGCCCTCAATCTCCTACCACAAATATCCTTTGACATGTTGACTTGTTCATGCACCATTGGATCAAGATGTATGAAAGAATGTGATCTATAAAACTCATTGGGACCACTTTATTATCAATTTATTTATACCATAGGATCATAGGTATGAATTTATTCATTCCATTGATCTAGGCTTGGACCCACCTTTTGTTATTGAGTACACACCATCAGATCTTACCCAACTTGTAGTTCTTTAAAGGGATTTATCCTAGGGACCTTTTGACTAGTTTGACCCCTAACATGAACCATTAGATATTGAATTTCAAAATGTGAGATAAATTATCCCATTATATATTCATAAAATTTAAACCTTTTAAGTATTTTTTGAATCCAAACAGTCATTTTGTGAAGCTCAAACTTGACACTTACACAAACATCGTATGCTATAGGTCCAGCGTTAAACACTTAGATATTGAGATAAAAAGATTGTACAGACATGAAACATACAGAGCATGTTCCTAGCATAAATATATCCATGTCACTAAAATATCTTGGTTGGAGATGCTTTCTAAATAAAATATATAAGTGAATTGGTTTGTTTGTTCGTTTGTGACATCCTGGTGATGGTCTAGCTCACTTAGGATTATATTTGAGATTTTCTATGAATGTAGATCTTAGGGCTTGCGTGAACATGATTCATTAAAATAAACATTATGACCACTGTGGAGAGTTTTTTTTCCTAAATTTTAACAAACTACACTTTAAGTAAACTTAAAGTGTTTCAAAATCTTTCCAACCTACATGATCTCTTTGGTCCACTCATTCCATCTAGAACATCTATTCATATATTCATCCATTAGGAACCTAATCCATCTAGGCACAAGATAGGTATGTGGGCCAAAAATGGCCAACACCTTTGGAAAATCACAAGGAAGCATGCATGTTATACTTGAGAACCTAGTCCATTTTTCCTTGATTGGTCCATTGGGCATATGGAGTCCCAAGTATTATCTCAATTAATCATAAAGATAACACAAATATATTCCTATCTGTAACCTTTCTTGAAGCAAAAATATCAAATAAGTAGAATAACAAAGTTCCCAAGGCACTTATTGAAAAGGAAACACATAGTAGAAAATAAATGTGTACAAGGTTCTTAGAGGAAAACATAAAAGTTACTCTTATATCTAAAATATGTTACAATGGATGGAATTATTCTCATAAAAAGTATTTAAATGAATGACATTGACTAGGATGGGTAATACCTCACTATTCAATTGGGCCAACTGAGAAGCATTATCTCCCTTACATCTATAGATTAAATAAAGACCACTCCCTAGGATATCAAATTTGGTATGTTTACCTGGTTTAGCCTTATTTGAGTCCCATTTGAGGACTAGGTTCCCCTCTTACAATCCCCTTGATGCATCTCTCTTGGCAAAATATTTTTTGACCTAAGCTTGATATGATTCTAAAGTTTTCATAGCAAGGTCTCTAGTTTCTTCTAGCTCCATGAACTCTATCATCCTCACATTCATGGGCTCATCCTCCATGAACTCAAGATGATTGGCTAACTCTAACATAGGAATCTCAAGGGGGATAGGTAATTTGTCTTCCATTCCATACATAAGAATGTATAAAGAATTACTAATAATAGCTTTAGGAGTCACTCTATCAGCCCATAAGGTTGTCCTTAGTTTGGTGTGCCATGTTATCTAGTTCTCTTTCATGGTTCTCTTGATGATCCTTAATAAATTATTGATCATGGACTCTACTAGTCCATTTCCTAAAGGATAGTAGCTAGAAGAGGTACTGAGGTAGATGCCTAGTTTGGGAGCCCACTTTATTGTATTCATACCAAGGAATGCCAATGCATTATTTATAATTATGATGGCTAAGACACCAAACTTGGTCACAATGCTATCATAAAAGTTTATAACAACACTCTCATTAGCATCCTTACGAGAAATGGATTCCACCCACCTAGTGAATTAGTTATTTATCATGAGAATCCATTTATACCCTATACTCGATGGTAGATTGATTATCCCTATGAAGTCTAACCCCCATTACATGAAGGGTTACTCCAAATAAATTGGATTGAGTGAAAGGGATGTTAGTTTCTACTTTTTAGCAAAGATTACACACTTTTGACATCTTATAACCCATGCATGAGCATATTTGAAAATATTGGGCTAGTAATAAATATACCTCATCACCTTTTTTTCTATGGTTCTAAGTAAAAAATGACCTCCTACGGGTCCATCATGGAAATGATCCAAGATTTTGGTCTCCTAGTCATCATCTATGCACCTAATTAGTACCTCATTAAGGTCTTTTCTAAAAATAATGCCATCAAATAATGTATAACATATGGATTCAATCCTAAAACACCTTATTTTTTATCTATCTATACCCT
The DNA here is from genome assembly GCA_037957365.1 of Torreya grandis. NCBI lineage: Eukaryota > Viridiplantae > Streptophyta > Pinopsida > Cupressales > Taxaceae > Torreya > Torreya grandis. Next base: position 633,030 of record JARHVA010003557.1, read on the forward strand.
AGGGGCATTATTTTATTGTTAATAAGTGAGCCATATCTTTAATCCAACTCATTTGAAGTGGAGGTGTCCCTACTTGTGTGTTTTCTTGGGTTACCAAAATAACTTACTTATTTTCCTAGAGGTCATTTACCATGTGCTCACACAAGCCATTGCCATTGACCAATTTGGTGACCTTGATCTCCATGTCATATTTCATGAACTTTATGATATATCTTGCTCTCTTTTCACTCAAATCCTTGTTAAGAAGAATGTCCCTAACCCCAAGGTGAGACACCATAAGATGAATCTTGCTATTGGAGAGCATTGGTCTAAAATTTTTGAGACTCCTCAAGGATGCAAGAACCTTCTTTTAAATGAAAGTATACTCACCTCATATCCTTCTAGATTTTGAATAAAAAAGGTAATTAGTTGCTCCATTCCTTCACCATTATTATGAATTAGCATAGTTTATATGTTATCAACATTAGAAAGGTGTACAAGATGATGTCCTTAGATAAATTGATATTTTTGAGTGAAGGGGCCTAGGAAATGGCTTTCTTGATGGCTTCAAATGATGATTTACCTTCTTTAGACCAAGTAAATACTTGGATTTTATTTCACATGGTGGTGATAGGTTTGACTAGGTTTATAAAAATAGGTATGAGCATTCTCACAAACTTAGTCTTCCTAAAGAATCTTTGGATCCCTTTCTTATTATTTGAAAAGGACAAGGCTAAGATAGAACTTAATCTATCAAGGCTAATGGATAATCCTTGTTTTTAAACAATGTTACACAACATCTTACTTTCATTCATAGATAACACATATTTCTTGGGATTTAAAGAGATCCCATAATCTCTACATCTCTATAAAACCAACCTCAAATGGTCCATGTGCTCAATAGCTTTCTTTGAGAAGACTATGATGTCATTCAAGTAGACTAGTACCATTTGATTAAGTATCCCTTGGAAGGCCATGTCCAATGCTCTTTGAAAGGCTTCCTAGAATTATACAATGTAAAAGGCATCCTATAATAAGAAAATGTTCCCCACTTAGTGGTGAAGGTAATCATTTACTAGTCTTCCTCTCTCACTAGCACTTGGTTATAACCTAAATAAACATACAAGAGAGAGAAGTATTCTCAACCATCAACTATTTGAATGATTTTCTCCATAGCTGGTATAGAATAGTTATCCTTCAAAGAGATCCTATTAAGACCTTTGAAGTCCACACAAAACTTGATTTCCCCATGTTTTTTCTTGATAGGTACTAGATTAGCTACCCATGAGGAGTGCTTAATCAAAAAGATTATCTTGGACCAGATAATTTTTTGCTTTGATGGCCACCTCATAAGCATTTAAAAGTATAGTTCTTCTCATACATTGGATCATCACTGCTATATCACTATTTAAATCCTTTACATAATATAGAAAAGAAAAGTTACGAGTTGGTATAACTGAGACTGGGATTCTATCCCAATTTATTTGAAACCTTGTGTTAAAGTCTTGCATGACTTCATGAGGAGATCTCTTAATACTAGTTAGTTGACCTGTAAGTGAAAAATGGTCACTTTTATCCTCAAATCCTCTCCTAATTGGTCTCATTTTTGAATGAAATTAGCAACAAAGTCTCTATACCAATCTAAGGCCTTTCATTTAAAAGAATTATATAGTAACCTAATAGATATATTTTTGTTATGGATGTTTAAAAATATGGCTATGTCCATGAGGTTCTTATAAGGTGTTGTAGCTTGGTCTCTAGTATAATACGGGACACTTTTAAGTGATGATACTAGAATAAGATCATAGAGGGTGAGGGTTAAAGGACTTTGGCCATTAAAATCCATAAAATCTCTACAAATTCCCATGGCTATGAGAGGGTCTAATGAAGGTATTCTTGTAGGGTTAGGCCTTGAAAATGACCTAAGAGCAAAGGTTTCCTGATATGGATGTATATTGGCAAACCTTAATATTTTTTTCTAAATTGAAAGGTAGTTCGACAAATTCAAAGGGAATACCTCTTGAATCTGACCTTGTAGTCACCTTTAGCATGAGATGAAGCTAGTATTCTACCATAATGTTGAATATTAATATTTTAGTCCCTAGATGTTGTTGCTTGGTAGCTTAACTACTATAATTTTTTATCAAACTAACATCAACTTTAATCAATATCCTTTTTGGACTATGTCCCACCAACCATGCCATAAACTATTGTAAGATTAATTTTCACCCCTGGATGGGGTTATCTAAGCCTTTTCCAATTTATTTACAAATTCGGAATAACCCTAGGTTATGGGTCACCTATAATGGGGTTGGACCTCTGGAGAAGGCCAACATCCTCTTGATGCTCACCTAAAACTAATTATTCATAGGGGAAAGGCTTAGAAAGAGGATAAGATTTCCTAAGAAGGATAAAATGGTGATGCACTAAAGTTTAATGGACACTCACATAAGCTTGAACACATAATGGATCAATAGAAGACAACTATGGCTTACACAATTTCACAATATCACTAATTGTATAAATATTTCATACAAGAGGTTCTATGTAGAATACTAATCTAGAAGTCCAAGTTAGCTTGAAAACACCCTCAAAGAGGCAAGTAGAAGGATAATAAACTAGGAAGACTCTTCTTCACAAATTCATCATACACAAGAAAGCTAAGCATTTATTGAAGATAAGAGATAGGTAAAGAGTTGATCCTATTACTTCAAAAGGTAGTTCTTACAATATATTGATAGGTGTTAACCATATCAAATGACCATACTTTTATAAGAGTCTAAATGAGTATCCTTGTCCTTGAAGAGAATGGAAAATTATAATAGATAAGAACCCCAATAATGGGAATGAAACTAAGATATATAATAGAAGGGAGAGAGAAAAAGAAAGTGGGATAATGCTATTAAAGAGGGAACACATTGTCTTGGATCATTAATTGAGCTTGACCTACCACTTCTCTTTTTCAATAAATGTCCTACCACTTTTTTGATCCATTAGGAAACTATATTATGGTTCTCAAAGTTTAAAACTACCATATGACCCTAAGAATGCATTGAATTCCAATAGATACAATTCCCAAAACTAAACCTTTTCTTTAACCCTTCACACCATCTCTCACTTGAGGACTAAACATCATGCTCATGGGTATGATAGAAATATTTTGTGCATTTTGGTTAGTTGTTTGTCAAAATTATGACAATGTTAAAGGATAAAGATCTTATTTAATAATCATAGATACCTACACTCGATCAAATATAGACTAGATATTTTCTATAGATGGAAAACCAATCTCCTTTATTGGTTTTCTTGTAGTCATTTATGTTGATGCAAACCTATAGAATACATAACTTCTCTTGATCTCCATTAGGTCTAAAATACCTATTTTTATCTTTAAGCATTAATGAAATCAAGAACTCATTATATAGGTATCCTTTAAATAATACTAAATAGAGTCATATAAATAACCCTACATGATACAAATTTATGAACCAAAGGTCTATATTTTGCTTTAATGGCATCCTTTTATGTTATTTATACCTTACTAATGGATATGTCCACTTTGTGGTTTTGGATCAATCTCTAATGGTAGAATGATGACCCTGAGAAACCTTTTTTACCTTAGTTAAAAATTGTTTCTCTGGTTTGACCTTATCCATCACATATTGCTCGAGCCAATCAGACTACTCTATCTTATCTTTACTATCATCAGCCTCATAGATCTTCACTATCAGATCTTGACCCATTTGAGAAACTATGTACCATATGATCAAGTTACATAGATGAACACAATTCCTATATCTCTTTCCACAAAGACCCTCTAACATGTTAGCTTAGTTGCATAATGTTGGATTAAGATATAGGAAACAATACGAGATATAGATCTCATTGGGACCACTTTCCTATTAGTTTTTATTCTGTATAGGATCATTGGTATGAATTAATGTGGACCATTTATCTAGGATCAAAATCACCTTTTTTTAGTGAATGTACACCATCATATTTTTGTCTGATTTATCTGTATCGTAATATATTTCCCAACTTATATCTCCTTATAGGGATTTAACCAAAGGACCTTTTGACTAGTTTGACCTCTATCACAAACCATTATAACTTAATTTTTAGAATGTGATATCAAGTGGACCATTATGTATTTTTCAACTTAAACCTTTTAAGGACTTTTTAAATCCAAACAGTCATTTTTTTAATGCTCAATCTTGACACTTGCATGAACATCATACGTTGTAGGTCCAAATTTTAACACTTTGATCTTGAGATAGAAATTTCATGCAAACATGAAAATTTTAGATCATGTTCCTATCATGAATAAATCCATGGAATAACAATATATTGGCTAGCGATTCTTTTTGAGTGGACTTATAAAATAAATAAGTGAACTGGTTCATTTGTTCTTGTGTGACATCTCAGTGATGGTCTAGCTCACTTAGGCTTATGTTTGACCTTTCACATGATTTTTTAAGGCTTGAATGATCTCTTGTGGATTTCAAAAAACCTACTTCATTATTATAAATGTTATGATCACCATGAAGACTTAATTTCCAAATTTTGGACAAACTACACTTTAAGTGAGCTTAAAGTGTTTGGAAAGCTTTGCAATATACATGATCTCTTTGGTCCACTCATTATATCCATAACATATGCTCATCTACTCATCCATTATAAAATTGATCCATCTAGGAACAAGATTAGTATGTGGCCCAAAAATGGCCAACATGTACACAAAAAATTAATGGGCAAGCTTATAATTTTATTGAAATCCCTTATCAATATTGATGTCAAAGTTGTCAACTTAGATTTTTTAACATGTGTAGTACAATATAGAAGAATAAAATATCAATATAATGCAAAGAAACAAATATAATTATCTAATCTAACATAAGTTTCATCAACCCAACCATAAATAAGAAGGTATTACTCTCTCACATATGCATTGCTTCATACCTATTTTAGAGTAGAATTTTCTCAGGTTAACTCAACTAAAATTCCTTTGTATTAACATTTAAGCCATAATTTAGTAAAATATATCATTAATTATTTTATTTCTACCATAATGAGTGCATCTACAATAATAAATAGTTCATTATCATTTACATCATTGTCCCTTATTCTCAATCTAACTAAGTAGTTTCAATTGGAGCTTAACCTAGTTTAGAATTGATTGTCACTAGCAACACCAGTAACTCACTATAAATTTAATTTTTGTCTATATTTTTAAAGGTTAGTTATATATTTTATTTCTTATCAATAAATAATTTCTACATGATAATATTTGAGATAGATTAAGACATGTTTTTTGCATTTTTATATAATATGCAATGAGGCTTTGAATATGAGTTTGTGCCTAAAAAATAGTGCAACCTAGAATTTTTCGTGACTATTTTGTGAGTTTTTAATAGTGTATTTTATTTTATAAAATAATGTGTTTAAAATTTAAATATACTTATCCTATGGACACAAATGCATCTCCTCTTATTTTAAAGGTCACAATTGTTACAGGTAAATAAGGCCCTTCAAAAATAATATATCATCCTGATGTAATAGAAGTGATGAATAAAGCACCTTATCCTTCTCCTATGCATACCAAAACACAACAAATAGTGGTTCCATAGGTTAAGATAACTTTCCCTATCACCCTACAAACTTTGATGGTTATATTGGAATAAAGGCACATTCCCATTCTTATCTTGTGTAAAATGAGAGTATTGATAATATTATGAATATGAACTTGTGAATCATGGGCATTTTCCCATTCTAAAAAATATATTAATAATATTATAAATTAATCCCATTCTACATAATACAAATATATTTTATGTCATGTAGATTTGGGGTTTAACCATTCTTAATCAAATTCAACCATAAGTACATAAAACATTTAATTTGATTGTGACTAATATGTGATGTGTCATCAAGTGGTACTAAAAATAAATGAAATAAATCAAAGGGAAGACTCAACTTATAAAAATTTGAAATACATTGGTAGTTCAACATAACATTAGATGATAAAATAATTTTTTTTTGTAAAATATTACAATTCCTATCCTTATTTATGCCAACTAATAATGGGTGGTGGAATGCTTAATATATTAATAAATATAGCCATTCTAAAGAAACCACCCAATAATCACAAATCTCTAAAAATCTATAAAATCATTCTACAACATAGTATAATTAAAATATTCAACTAAAAAATAAAGATAATAATGAAAACTCCACAAATATTTGATAAAAGCATCTCATTATGTGAAATCCAAAACATGTACCACTTAAAAAACTCATGCCTAATCCATAAGGGCCGTTCTCATACATTTCATGGAATGTGGGGCATCTTGAGGACAATTTTCAATAAATTCATATAATTTTTTTAGTGATTCATCAGACATGGATGGAGGCTAATCAAATTGAAATTTCAAATAAAATATAAGAAACGATACATGGGAGTGGATCATAGAAGCCATCATAATATATCACATGGAAATTGATGATAGGATAAACCTCCCTTTATTTTTCCTTGACACAAGCTTTAAAAATATTCTCATTGATCAAATACATAATGGGGTAGTTTTATTAAACCAACCATGCCACATTACTCCATCTAGTATAGAATGTGTTTCAGGACTAGTGAATGAATGACATGAAAATAATTATTATTATAAAAAAGTCTCTACCAAGGTGAGAGTTACTACAAATTATTTATGAGATGACTAGAATAAATGAGGAATCATAATTTCCTCCATTAAGAACCCAATATTTTGATATGAAATGAGGGTAGCAATGTGGAAGGTATACTTCATCAACTATGAGGATGTTATGAAACAAAAAAGTCTAATGGTAACCTTTGACATGAATACTATTGATAAAATAAAATATGTACTAGGGTATCCTTGATAAATTCAATGCCAAAATTGATCAAATAAAACATTGTAGGTATGACTTCTACTTCAGATCTGCATTATTTTGGTATGTATTTTACCAATACCATCTCTAGGATAGATGGATAATTTTAATGGGTTACTAATAAAATAATAATTAAATAAATAAAAATATATATGTATACTATCAAAATTGAGGACCAAGTGTCACTATTGTTTTAATAGGGAGATACTATCTAGAATTTTGATAAATGTCAATAAATGTCTTCAATTGGAATTTTGATAATTTTTTATTCTTGGTAAACATTAATTTTCTATACATTAGGGCTTATTTGAGACACACATCAATTTTACCTCCACTCCCCTATGAGGTTTTAGATGAATAATTACAGCAAGTCCTTCCATTTATCTAGACATTATTAAAATAATTGGGTGACCAATAGTGACTATATCCATAATATTGATCATAAGTGTTAGCTTAACAATGTTAGATAAATCAATGAAATAAAGCAAATGAAACATAAAAAATTAATCATTGGACCTTGATGAGCATAAAATAAAAATAAATAAATTCAAAATCAAGGAAAGATACAAACTATGATTAACTTCCATTTGGGATTATTTACCTTGTTGTAAGTAGATGTGGATCACATGTAGTCTCAATAGGTCTTTTTCAATGTCATTTCATGATGAGACATATCCTTTGAAATTTGAGTAGTTGAATTGATGAAGAGAGGAATGTGATGCATTAAAAAATTAAAGAATCTGATAACACTTCATTATCAAACTTGAGAATTAAAAATTAAAAATGGAAGGGGTCTACTTATAATAATTATGAATCAATGAGGACCCTTCATATTTATTCTAAGATGGATGGTTGAAAATGTATCCTAAATAAGGCACATGGATAAGTACATGTATTGATAATATGATCCATTCATAATGTCCAAGATGAATGGTGGAGGAAGGCTCTTAAAAATATCCAAAATAGGGATCAATTTGATCCATCCATCTTACATGAAATATGGACGGTGGAAAATTTCCTAAAACTATCTTTATAAGAATCAATGTGGACTCTTCATCTTGTTTCTAATATCAAGGGTGGAAAAATATCCTCAATAAAGAACATGAATAACCAATGTGGGCCATTCATCATGTTTCCAAGATAAAGGGTTGAGAGTGTTCCCTAATATATCTCACAAAATTCATTAAGGGATTTTCATCTTGTCCGAAGGTGACAGGTGGAAAATAATGTTTTATATTAATTCATTTAGTAATTGGTAGGCTCAAAAAAGGATATTCCATAGGATCTCAAGATTATTTATCAAATGGAGATTCCCTTTGGAAGGATAAGAAAAAAGAAGAATTAATAATTGAAAGAAAAATATAATTCCATTTTCGTCGAATTATAGTTATAAGAATGATTATTTCAACTAGCCAAATATTAATTTAGTTAATACAATGTGAATAATTTGATTGTAATAATGATTAGAGGAGATGATTAGATAAGGTAAAATATTTAAATTCATTGATCAAATAAGGAAAATTAAATAATTTATTAGAGAAAAATAATTGATCAGAGAAAATACTAGAATGATAATTAAATAGATTTAATATGGTGAATTATCCCACCTAGTGATGGCCCAAGCTAAATTCAAACTCAGACATTGGATGAATAAAATAATGTAAGATGAACAAATAATTTTCGACCAATTTATGTGAAATTTTGGGAAGTCATTCCATTTTGTAATTTTGACATGAAAGTGATAAAAAATAGAGTGTATGCATTTTCCACTGTTTGAGAAGGTTTTGTGATATGTAGATGAAGTAATGTCTTCTCAAATATTGAGAAAAAGATTTAAAATGAGGGGATAAAAAATTAGATGATAAAATAATGGATGTTGTAATTTTTTTTTCTCAACCAACATGTGTAAGATAATTAATGGAAAGATAATATATGACTTGAATGAAATTAGTTATGAAAGGGATGATTCCCCATCAAGAGGTAATTTAGGGATAAATAATATGGATGGTATCTTGAAAAAGAGATAAATAAGATAGAATAAAAGAGAATATTAACCTATGGACAATATTATGCCACTTTACCTAAAAATTGCATGCTTTGATTTTTGATGATGATGAATTTATTCTCCCAAATTAAGGAAACATTAGAGAAGTTTACATTCAAAAAATAAGCTACACACTTTGAGTTTCATCAAACATGATGAAATTTCTGAGCATGGAATGATCATTTACCTCAAATAGGGTTAACCTATGGATAATATTATGCCACTTGACCTAACAATTTCATGCTTTGATTTATGATGATTATGAATTCATTTTTGCTAATTAATTAGAAATTGGAGAAGGATACATTCAAAAAATAATCTACGCACTTTGAGCTTAACCAAATAGGATGAAATTTGTGAGCATGAAATGATCATTTACCCCATATAGGGTGAATTTGATTTGATGAATTCATAGAGTGGTTGATTGGAAATCATATATAAAGGATATAACCTATTGCATATAATAAATATGATATGAATGATATAGATTATATAATTTGACACAAATGTGTGTGTTAATGGTATAATGAATTTTTGTATAAGATCCAAAAAAATGAGCACATAAGAATGCTCAAAGTGATGAGAGACTGAAGAATGGAAAAATAATATAATGGTAAAATAATGATATGATCATATTAGAAAAATATGGATGTTAATAAAAAATAATGGTGGTTGAGCTATCTTTAGAAACTAGTTGGTACTGAGCACTACTTATGTAGTCTAAAAATACCTCAAGCCAATGTATTTATCAAATAAATTCAAAGAGAATATGATGAAGAATGGAATAGATGATTATACCAATAATAATGGTTGATCAATGTGTATTACTCTTTTTTTACATGCTTATTTAGACATGTACATCCTAATTTAACATAGATATAACCCTAATGTGCATTAATTTGTGATTTGATCATGGAAAATGGGATGGTGTGAAGTGGTCAAAGATGACTGAGATGATTGCATTTTATAAGAGATGATAATGTAATAGGAGATAATTCCACTGAAACATTACTGATTTAATACCTTTGTTACTTGATTTTTTAATTTTTCACATGATAGTATACATCATCATATAAAACACCATGATGACCAAGTCACAATGTGTGTAATGACTTACCCCTGATCTAATAGATAATTGACAACAACATACCAATGATGAAAATTATAATGTATGCCAATATATGGACTCAAGTACAAGTGTATGATAAGTGACACCATCATGATGATTTTTTTGATACAATGGATTAATTCAAAGAAGTAAAAAAAATAAAATAAACAAGTAAACACACAAATAGGAAAATAATAAGTAATAGAAAGAATTCTTGTCTTTTAATCAAGTCAAAATCCACATGTGAAGACTCAATGGTAATGATGATTTTAATGGGAAGAAGTGGCAATAGGACATCATGATATAAGTTGCATGCTTAAAATTTCCCTGAATATGGTGGAAATGGCAAGATTGAATTAGAAATTTTTGATTATACTTTGTCCCAAAAATGATAGATTTGGGAAAGACACATCCCAGTGGTAGCTGATTTGATTGGATTAAGATTTATAAGGTATTTATGACAAGACAAATGTTTTTGGATTTTGTGGATATATATATATATATATATATATATATATATATATATATAAATAGAGAGAGAGAGAGAGAGAGAGAGAGAGAGAGAGAGAGAGAGAGAGAGAGAGAGAGAGAGAGAGAGAGAGAGAGAGAGAGAGAGAGAGAGAGATTTTGGCCTTTTCTAATTTTTAGGATGTTTTAATATTATGAATGTTTAGGAAATTATAAAATTTTGAATGTTTTTGAGTTTTTGACATCTTACCTCAATGGAGAATTATGAGAAGTAGAATGATTTGAATCAAAAAATAGTGATAGTGTATATTTACCTCACTAAATGGTGAGAGTATAATATATGTATGGATGAGTTAACCTTAGAAAACTGATCATTGCCTACATAGTACAAATGGGTATCAAGCCACTATAGTTCTACTAAAACTAGGAGGAGAATTTGATAAGTATGAATAATGAATGATAGATTATTAAGATGATCATTATTGAGATTGGATTGAAGTTGATGGAGAAAGTTTAACTCTCAAAATGATGACTGTGTGAAATCACTAACATGAAAAATGGAAAGAGTATAAACTGAAAATGTTTAGGAGTGTTTGGAACATGATACCCATAAGGGATCACTATAAATTGGAAAACTTGTTCTAGTATTGGGGTAGGATTTAATAATAAATTATAGGATTGGAATGATCAGATTAGATAATAATGGATGATAAGCATATTAGTAATCTCCAAGACCATGTCACTTGGGAACCAAAATGTCTAGTAATCAAAGTTGTGATAAGAGGTTTAGGGTATTTTTTTAAGGGCTATTTTTCTAAACGAAATCTAAAATTTTTAATTTATTAGTGAAAAATTATTTGGAAAAATATTTGCCAATTTTTTTTCATAAAGTTGTCAAATTCACCAAAATATGCATATAATAGTACTAAATTATATGGTATTCTTTAAGATTGTCCTACCATACCTATGTTCCATAGTTTTCAAAATAAAAATATTAACCTACAAATATACACTTCAACAAATAATTCCTTTGAAAATACCTTAAAGAGATATGCCAAGAGATTTTTAAAAATACGGATTATAATAACTTCCACTTTCTTATGAAGCTCAAGATGGGAAGAAAAATTAGACCAGGGCAAGATGAAAATAAGTATGGTTTAGGATTGTTAAAAATGGTTAATATTATGGAAATGGAATGGATTGCATCAAAGGCAAGGATGCCCTCAAGTGTTAAGCTACGTATAGACAACAAATTATTTACATGTGATGCCAAAAACCTAGTTTTTTTTATGGTACTTGCCTAAGGTGCCAGAAATATAGTTTTCACCATTGAACAAATTATTTATATTTCTATTTTGATTTAACTTTCAATTTTTTTGATTTTTTATATCTTAACTCAATGGAGGATTACAAGATGCATAATTTTGAATGTTTGATCTCTAACCCAGACCAATTTTGAATAGTTTATCTACTATAATTACTTTGTTTATATAGGATGTACTGATGTTGTGTTCTTCACTAATAATTTATTCTACTTCCTCAAAAACTCTAAACAAGTTGTTTTCAAAGTCTATTTGAAAAAGATCACTTCAAGGGAGGGTAAAAATGAATAGGCATTGGATAAATGATCTAATTTGATAATGGAATATATGTCTTGAATGAAGAATTGGATCATAATGGAATGTATAGTTGTTGAAGGAAAAATGAATATTGCGATTTTTAATCACACACGTTATTGTTCATTTTAGATTCAACTTGATTTTGGTTATGATGGGGATGATATTGACTTCAATATTGTCTTTTTAAGGAAATTTTGAACTAATTGGCTCAATTATTGGTGCCTCAAAGAGGTATTCACAAATAAAGTCTTATTGATTGTTCTAATTTGGATTTTCCAATACAACCTTGAATAAGGTTTCATGAAGGGATGTTTATAATCATTTTTATTGTCCCTTAGTGTCTTAAGCAAGGTTTCACTAAAGGATTTAGATTTTTTAATTTTTATTATCATCTAGTACCTCAAAAAAGGTTTCATTAGAAGATGCTAAGTTTAGAATTAAATTATACCCTAGCACATCAAATAAGTTTTTACTAGGAGATTGTTTTTATACATGAATTTTTTCTTGTATCCCCAAAATTTCTGCCATTGAGATGTCTCCATAGAAGGTGTATTGAAGGAAATATAGATATGTAAATTATTCTATGAAATCAAATAAAAAATTGAAATATACTCTAAACTAACTCAACCTAAGATAGAGCTAAAAAAAAATCAATGCAAACTTATACCTTAGTGCCAAAAAGATTCATCCATTATGACATGAATTTGATTATCTCTATTTGAATCTTGTTTCTTAATCTTCTAATTTAATGTAAAATGAGCAAAGTTTTGACTTAAATATTCTCTTTTGTGATTAGCATATGTCAAGACAAAGAAAATGATGGATTGCATGCTTATTTATAAAATTTTATAGAAAATATCAAATGATGGAGAGATATTTGAATATTTCAAATTATACAAATAATCTATGGTGGCTAATGATTCCTCATCCATTAAGATGATTAAAATTTCAAATGGTTGATAAAAATAGGGAATTGGTTAGATGAGTCACCAAGAATGGATCAAACTTTTTGAGAAGTCAAGGGATGACTCAAGGGTAGTTTAGGAGTTTTTGGGATTGGTTGGGTGAGTCAACATGTGATGGAGATACAGGTGGAGGATGCAGGGTGAGGTGGAAAATATTTATTTAAAAATTAAATTTATATTAAAAGTATGAAAAATTAATAAAAATTGATTTATTCAATTATTTAAATAAGGAGGGAAATGACATGAATTATAATTCAGGTTTAGGGAGAAGAATTAGTAGGTTTTAAGTGAATTTTGACACTAAATGTAATTTAAATGTCTACATTTTCCCATCTTTGAATTGTTTTTACTAAGGAATACCATTCCAAAGAATATTAAAATAATTAGAGCATTGATATTGAGAAGAAAAAGTTACCCTAAATGAATGTGATAATGCCCCCTTGAGGGTTCATGTGAGAAAATAGATGAACACATAATATGAATGAAAGAGGAAAAAGATTAAGCATGTTATATCATCAAGAAATAAAATTACTAGAATTGACATCAAAATTGCAAAATTAAGGTATGGGTAAATAAGTTGCCCCTAGTTGTGAATACTATATAAAATGATCAAAAAAAATACTATTTGAAGATTGTGTGCTTAGTTGTTTCTCATGATGCATGGGTCATGTGAGTAGACATGTTAATAATATATCCCAATAATGTCAATCTATGGATCTAAAAAATGAAAAAAAATTAGACTTTAAAAATGTAGTAATAAGTTTATGAAATTGATAGTTGTAAGAAATTGAAATAAATTCAAAATGATTTGATTTAGATTGTCATGAAATTCAAAGGAAAATGAGTGAAAAATGAAGAAAATTAAAGTATGGTGGGGGGGGGGGGGGAGGGGATATTTGGAAAGGAGAGTATAAATATAAGGATGGGTATGAAGAAATTCATTTTTGTAATTTGGATTTCTAATGTGAGTTGAGAAAATTAGTTTTTGTGATTTGTGCATTGAGTTTGCTAAGAAAAATAGACTATATTCCACTTCAACAACATCATAGGGAGTGCATGAGGAGACACTAGAGACCTAAAAGGATAAATCCTCTAGTATGTTTAATTTCATTCCTTTTTTTTTCATTTGTTAAGGTTTAAAATTAGATAAAATAAATTCATGATTTGGACATTTATGAATTTGGCAACAAAATTTGCAAATTTATTGGTTGAAATCATGAAATCATCAAACTGAATAGCAAAATTGTTAGTTAGAGTTGAAAAATCATTGAATAAAAAATGAATTAGAGATTATAAAATTCATAATTTGCAGTTGTGAAATCATGAAAATGAGTTATGAATTGTCCAAACAGGTGAGTGAAATCATTATAAATGGATTAGGTTAGGTTAATTAGAAAATTGTAAGTCATAGTAATGAGATTAAATATATTAAAAATGAATATGCTAAAAGTAATAGTGTAAATTATATAAATATGAAATTTAAGACATGAAGAGAAAATTTGATAAAATGGATAGTGAGAATGATAAAATAAGTAGCAAAAATACTAGGGTTGTAATAAAAAGGGTTAAATTAGTGATTTAACCTTCTAGGGTTTTATTAATATAAATCCTATGTTTGGTTAAAAGTATGAGATGCCTAAATCAGTCAAATAAATTGTAATAATTAATCACTAATTTGTTATAACATTTGACCTTTTTTGAATTTCTAAAAATAGAAATAAATAGGCATAAATATGGACTTATCTAAAAAGTGATTATGGTGGATGATCTAGGTTTTGAAAACTGAGTTATGGATTGTTTTATATGTCATCAACATGATTCTTGAATTCATATTCACACTAGATAGTAGTACCATGCTTATGCAACATCCTCAATGTGGTTTTATTATTCCCTTTGCTTGTTTGTTCTTATTTTTTAGGAGCACATGCCTAGTATTTTTAGGTCTTTTTCCTGCATGCATGAAACCAAGAGCTCTACCTTATGCTTGAGAAACTTGATTTAGTGTGTAAAACCTAATATTCCTTGAAATTATGGAATGAAAAATAATGTTATGTTTGTTAGTAGCATAGGTTGAACATCCTCAATACCCTATTGTGAAGAGGTTACCTACATACCAATACTTTGAAGAAGGGTCAAACCTAATGTAGTTCTTAGACTTAGTGCTTGATGTAAGTGAAAGTGAATGCTAGAATACGAGTGGAATTAGATGATTCAAATGTTATTGGGATTTTAATTCTTTGAAAAATGGGGATAGGGCTATTGCATATGGTAGTATGTAGAAGTAGGGAAGAAAATGGATCAAATGCCTTAATTTTGCTTAGTTGTCTTTGGTTTGAATGTGATTTTTCATCTATTTTCCATCTAGTTAATATATGTCAATTAGAATTGTATTTATAGAGTTTTGTGGCTCGTGTAAATAAGAAAATATGCTTAGGTTGACCATATAAGGGTCAAACATTTAAAAAAAATATTTTTTGGGAAGAGATAGGCATAAGGATAGTCGTACCTAGTTGGGGGCACTAGAATCATGTGGTGTTAGTGTTCAAAATGTGGTAGTAATTTCCACTTGGAAAACTACTCAATAATTTGGGTTGAGATCCAAAAAGATAGTTTTAAGACTATATTTTCGCTAGCTATAGGTGATTGTGGTCTGATCAATGATTGTAAAGGTATGTCTAAGGCTCTAGGATAGGTCTAGGGATATGTTATGAATAGGGTAAATCATGTGAGACTCTTAGAATCCAATGACCACTATTAGGTGATTACATTTGCCCCACCCCAATTTATGCTAGTAATATAACAAAGTGAAATGACTAGTATAAAGGAAAAAGAAATGTACCTATACTTACCTTGGAAGTGAAGCCCATGTATCTGAGTTTAAATATTTGGGTCTAGGTCTATGAATGTGAAACATTATCCAAAGCAATGTCTAATAATGAAACATGTAAAAATTAGTGCTTACTTAAGAAATGATCAAAACCAAAAGACTATGCTAAAATAAAGTAATTGAGTAAAAGTTGAGTAAAGAGAGACTAAAAGAATGAATACACATCATTGGGTATGTGAACCAATGCATGAAATTGTGATAACCTACATGTGTGACTATACATAGTGATCATATCATTAAATAACTTAGACTATGTTTATGGCTTGATCAATCCTCATAAGGGTGGCTCAAGGACTCAATCTAGTTTTGACACCATCATTTCCCACCCCTACTCGATGGATTTTGATATTTATGATTATCTTGGGTAAGACTGGAAGTGTGTCTAAACCTCTCATGTAGGTGGCTCAAGAAATTAATTAGGCCATGAATCCATCATTTCCCACCCATGTGAAGTAGATGAATATGTAAATATATTATGAAGAATGATGAAATTATATAAGTAAATCTAACTATGTATGTTAGCTCTACAACCACTTGGGTATATTAGGTAGCTCTAGGCCACTCAGGAATTCCAACCACTGTAGATGGATTAAGGCTAGAAATTGGTGACAACTTGGAATGTGATAGCAAGTGTATATAACATATAAAATGACATGGAGTTTTCCCTTCCATCTGATCAACCTATGTGTAGTTGAGTATATGAAAAATATCTATTATGTATCTGCCCCCAATCTGGTATATGAGTTCATTGAATCCAAACTAAGTATGTAATATCTAAATATATGTAATTAAACTAAATGTAGGAGTGATCATGATGCACATGATGCCCATAAATTTGAACAACTAGTATGAATCTAAGTTAAAATAAATGTATCTCAGCTAAATATAAAAATACTTGTCAAACTTGTGACTATATTTATGAAAATGGTGTATTGATCTAAATGATCTAAACTATCCTCAAGATAGGGATATTGAAGAGTAGTACCCTGTAGTGGATAGTATCACCCTATGGTACTAATGTCCCAATCTAGGTGATAATGTTTGACTATTTTAATTTTTTTTGTAATCTAAACTAAATTTTGAATCTTTGCTCTATTTTGTGTATGCTTTGAGTCTGATTTTTGAAGCTGAGCATGTGTGCTAAAATTTATCTATGAAAAATAATGTAGGATCTTAACCTCTACGATAAACCTTTGTGATTTCCCCCTCTTTTGAGGTTAGTTTTGAAATCTATGTAATAACTACCCTTTAAATAAGTATCTCTTAAAAATGTATTAGTTGTATGATGTGCATGATATTAAAATACAATGTACAAACATAAAATTGAAATGTAAAAGTATTTGAGCATGAGTAAGTAATGTAAGATGTATGTTGTAATATATCATTGCATAAGGGTGTTAAGATAGATGAAATCAATGTGTATAGTATAAAATCTAAGTAACTACGTAGGGGTATAGGTCATGATTTCCATCAAGACACCCAAGTAGGAAGGGTAGATACATGAGGTCCCTAATGACATCAAAAATATTTGTGTGTGTGTGTAAGCATGTGTGCACGTGTGCTCGCGCACGCACGTGTGGGTTTTTTTTTTTGTGTGTGTGTGTGTGTGTGTGTGTGTGTGCGTGCATGCACGCGCGTGTGCGCGCACGCATGTGTGTGTGTGTGTGCACGTGTGTGCGTGTGTGTGAATGTGTGCATGTGTGTGTGTACATATGTGTGTGTGTGCATGTGTGTGCGTGCGTGTGTGTGTGTGTGCGTGTGTGTGTGTGTGCGTGTGTGTGCATGTGCGTGCGTGTGTGTGTGTGCATGTGTGTGCGTGCGTGTGTGTGCGTGCGTGTGTGTGCGTGTGTGTGTGTGTGTGTGTGTGTGTGTGTGTGTGTGTGTGTGTGTGTGTGTGTGTGTGTGTGTGTGTGTGTGTGTGTGTGTGTGTGTGTGTGTGTGTGTGTGTGTGTGTGTGTGTGTGTGTGTGTGTGTGTGTGTGTGTGTGTGTGTGTGTGTTGTTTGATAAGCAAATATAAGTGTCATAGTGTAGAATCATATAGGGAAGGATTTATACAAACATATAAGGCATGCAAAAGGTAGGCCAAGGGGTCACAATATAAGGGACATGGGCACATATCATTAAATCAAATATTTAAGACATACAAGGAAATAAACTTACAAGCATATGAGGCATGAAAAGGATAGGCCAAGGGGACACAATATAAGGGACATGGGCACATGACACTAACTCTAAGAATGAAGACATACAAGGACATGTTCTTATGTTTTGATATGTAAGAAGTAAGTAATTTGGCATAGAATTACATAGAATAACATGTTCAAATGATTACATATATAAGCAAAAAAGTACACACAAGGGACATGGGAACATGTCCAAGGCATATAAATAGAGAAGTGACATAGATCCAAAGAAAAATTGCATATTCAAATGCCCTCAAACATGGAAGAAACATAAGAACACAATCAAGTATAATCTAGGATAACTAAAAAGGAAATAATAAATAACTATGTAGTAAAAATCTATGTAGATGATAGGATGCATATATATTATGTCTAATTAGTGATAGTTGATAGAATATCTGAGTAATGCAGAGAAATGATCAATATCAATATAAACTAATGTGTAAACTAGAATGTATAGAATGTAAAGATAAAACTTGGTTATAGTAAGTGTTCACCCAGTTTTAGGTTTAAGCAATGTTATAAAAACTAGAAATAAAACAAAAAACTTAATAGCACCAATACTAATGGATATAAGAAGTAAATCAAAATAAATAAAATATTCTGACCATCATTTTTACATCTTCATGCCTCCATTCTAGGACTTGCACTTGAATGACTTGATATCAAATTTTGGAATGTTGGATTGCTTTGAGACCTCTTGACAATGGCTTCCAATGCTTGAGTGAAATAGATAAGAGCTTGGATGAGAGATAGAAGGCTGTTATGGATGTAATATGAAATATTGATGGCTTGCTAGATGATTTCCAAGTAGTATTGGTGATTTCCCAAGCATGCTCTTTTATAGGAAAAATGGAGGTAATTTTTAAGAATTTTAAATTATTAGAAGTCTCTAGTTTAGAGAGTTATAGAGACTTAGAGAATATTCTCTAATTTTAGAGGCTTCTCCATAGATTTAGGGGATAATGAAGGAGATTAGGTAGGTATTAATGAGTTTTAGGGTTCACAGGGATGCAGGAATGGCTAAGGTGGTAGGGTGACTAGGGTGGTAGGTGGATAAATATGAATTTTAAATTTTCAAGTGGGTTTAGGGAGTAGGTTAATAGGTAATAAGATTAATTAGAGGTTTAGAATGGTGTAAATGTTTATGGGATATAGAAATGAGATGAGGATTATTAGGTAATTAGTTTTCTTGGTTAGGAGATGTATGAATTAGGCTAAATTAATGAAAATTAGTATAATTAGTAGGGTGAGCATAATTTAGTGCATATATTTTATCCCTCTTTGAAATGGTGTTGTGAGTGGAATGAAGTAATGGAATTTTAAAGAAAAACTTGATATTAGATGGTGTAAATTATTAGTGGGATATGATATGTCCCCTTAAGGGAACATGTAGGGAGTAAATGACCTGGATGGTCACTCAAAATGAAATCATGGGGTTGGGATGCCCCAATTAACAAAACAAATGCCTCAAAAGTGATGATGATGACATAGCTCAAGCGATGGGTTTTAGACAAATGAAGAATATCTATAAAGTGCCTTTTTTGATAGTTTGGCAATGATTAAATAGGATGGGTTTGAGATAATGGATAAGTCATATAGCAAGGATACATGCTAAGGGAATAAAAAAATAGTGATAAGGGATATTTATTGGTGATAAAGGTCTATTTGTAATAATATTAAAAGCTTAAAATGTGTACCAAATTTTAGGTTCAAGCAATATTATCAAAACTATCAATAAAACACAAAACCTAATAGAAATAATAAGAATAGATAGAAGTAAATCAGAACAAATAAAACATTTATAATTATTTTTACCTCTTCATGCCTTCATTATAGGACTTGCACTTGAATGAATTGATATCAAATTTTGGAATGTTGGATTACTTTGATATCTCTTGACAATGGATTCCAATTTTTGAGTTAAATGGATAATGGCTTGGATGAGAGATAGAAGGTTATTATGGATGTAATATGAGAGATTTATGTCTTGCTAGATGATTTCTAATTAGTCTTGGCCATTGCCTAATCATGGTCTTTTATTGTAAAAATGGAGGTAATTTTGAAGAATTTTAAATTATTAGAAGTCTCTAGTGTATAGACTTCTAGAGATTTGGAGGAGCTTCTCTAGTTATAGAGGATTCTCCATAGGGTTAGGGGATAATGAAGGAGATTAGATAGGGATTAATGAGGTTTGGGGTTCATAGGGATGTATGAATGGATAGGGTGACTAGGGTGGTAGGTGGATAAATTTGAATTTTAAATTATCAAGTGGGTTTAGGGAGTAGGTTAATAGGTAATATGTTAAATTAGAGGTTTAATAAGGAGATTAATTGGCTTTTAGGATGGTGTAAAGGTTTATGGGATAAAGGAATGGGATGGGGATTATTGGGTAATTATTTATCTTGGTTAGGATATGTAGGAATTAGGCTAAATTAGTATAATTATTAGGGAAAGCATAATTTAGTGCATAAATTAAGTGTGTAGGAGATGTTGTCAAGTGGATGGATGTATCAAATGTATAAACTTGGATTGGTATAAATTCCCCCAATTGGTAGATGATAACTATTATAGATCATTATAAGAGACTAGAGTCCTATCTAGAATTTTCAAGCACTTGAAAAGAACAAGTGAAGCATATGTTTATGATAAAAGATGCCTATACTAAGATAACTAGAAATATGAAATATCTAGAAAGTAGTAGAAATGTAAAAATAAAAATGCATACAATCTATAAAACTTTTGTTGTAGAAATATTTGAATGTTTTTTTTTGAGTACAAGATATGTACCATAAAATGAAAATAAACTATGTACAAGGATCAAGAGAGAGAAATAAGTGTGTATAATGAAAATAAAGAGTTCATGTTTTTATATGTAGAATCTCCTTAGATGCATGATGTTTAGTGGATTTTTAACTGCCTTTCTATCAAGTGAATTTAGATGATATACATTTGGGCTAAGATTTTTTGTGATGATGTATGGTTTGGGCCTATTTGGTTTAAACTTTCCTTTGTTTTATTCTTTGGTGTTGATATTTTTGATAATTTATTTCAATACTAGATCATTAATTTCAAATTCCCTATTGTGGACTCTATTATTGTATGTTCTATGGATTCGATTTTGATAAGTTCTAAGAGGTTATACAACTTGTATACATGTATGATCCAATTTTTTTAGTTCATGGAGGCATTTCTCTTTGTACTGGTCATCTATGATGAGTCCTTTAAAGATACCCATAAAGATGGGATTTATAATTACAGTAGAATAATATATTTTATGCCATATATGAGTGAATAATGAGTACCTCCTATCAATGTGCATATAATGGTGAGGCAAGTCCAAAGTGCATAGATGAGTTCATTATGCAATTCATCACCAAATTTGGTGATTATTTTGATAAGAATGTTGTTGATCATCTTATTCATTGCCTCTATTTGACCATTACCCTATGGGTAATATGGTGTAGAGAAATTGCATTGGATTTTATATTTGGCACATAAATTTTTTGCTTTTTAATTTTTAAAAGAGGTTATACTATCTGTAATTATGTCTCCTAGGATACTGAAGAGGGAAATAATATTAGTCATGAGAAATTAATAAATATGCTCTCCCTTTATTAATTGTAATGGGATTGATTCTACCCATTTTTAAAAATACTCTATTGTTGTGATAATGAACTTATGACCTCCTAATGATTTTTGGTTTATCTTACCTATTAGATCAAAGTCCCATAACATGAATGGCCATGGTGATATAATATGTTGAAGATGATATGATGCTATATGTTGTAATTTTCTATGGCATTGCCATTTATCGCATAATTTTTCATATTATTGACATTCTTGCTCAACCTTATATGATTAGTTTGTGTAAAATTATCTTATAATTGAAATGACCACCACATTCATTATTGTTAATCTTTCAAATAACAATTTTATATTCATTGGCCATTAACCATTGGAGTAAGTGTCCATCAAAAGATATTTTGAATAAATCACTGATAATGATGACATATCAAAGAGAATTTGATTTTAATTTTTTCTTTTCATTCTTTGTAAAAGTATCTAATGTGATATATTTATTCAAATATTTTTATATGTCATAGAACCATTTTGATGGTGTTAAACTATGTGTGGTAACTAGGATTGTTAGAGAGATAAATTCCACATGGGACACTTACAAAGATTGTAATAATTTATTTGTGAATAAATTTATTCTACATCCATATCTATGGGGTTCAATGATGAATCACTTGAAATTACATTGTCATGATGGTTGTATTTGCATGGGATGTTCTCAATAGATAAATCATCAAACTAATCTCATTGACACTGAACCATGTCCTTATAAGGAATCAGGTATTCTACTTTTGTTTGGTAAACATATGTGAATTGATTGAAAATTAATTAGGGTTCCCCATAAACTTTTATTGATTTTATTTTGAGAGCCTGAGCTACTTGAAGGCTTAAGACTAGAGATTTGTATTCTATGATATTATTGGTGCATGAAAAAATGAGTCATTATGCTAGAGGTACCATTTGTCCTAGGGGATTGATGAAAATAATTCAAGTACAAGTATTGGATGCACATCTAGAAATATTAAAGAACATTATCTATGTATCAAAAATGGTATTGTATGCTATGAAATCATCTCTAAAATTATCATTAATAGAATTTGTATCTAGTAATGGAGTTGCTACCAATTGGTCTAAGATTATTTGTCCTTTTACCAATTTTTGTAATATGATTTTAAGGTCACGTTTTCTAAGTAACATAACCCATTTGTCAATATGACTTGAAAGATGTGGTTTTGACTTGATAAATTTTAAGGGATTGACCTTGGTAATTATCTCTATTTCATTTTTAATCATGTAGTGATGAAGTTTCCTAGTAGTGAATACTAGTGATAAGCAAATCTTTTTAATTACTAGATAATTTTGCTCATAGTCAACTAGTGTGTAACTAATGAAATAAATTATTCCCTCTTTATGTTGGTCATCATGTTGTGATAAGAGTGCTTCCAGTGCATGAATTTTTATATAAAGGTAAAGTTGGAGTGGTTTACTAGGTACAAGTGGAACCAAGAAGGGAGGGTTGATAAAGTATTGCTTAAGTGTATTGAATCTGTCTTGACATGTGAGATCCCACTCAAATTACACATCCTTTATAAGTAGTCTAGTGAATTATTGGGTTTTATCTATGAGTTGTGCCATGAATCAATGAATTACCTAAATTTTTAATTGGAGAGATAGATTTTATTTCATATTAGTATGAAGAGACATATCCATGATTGCTTTGACCTTCTTAGGGTTAGCTTCTGTACTGTGTTGAGATATAAGATATAATAAAGCCTAAATGTTTCCTTAAGGAAAATTCAAGGACACATTTATTAATTTTGAGTTGAACATCATATTTTATGAGTCTTTAAAATATTTATCATAATTGATTACATGATGTTGTCATTATTTTGACTTTACTAGCAAAGCATCAACATAATCTTTGACTATCTTATGAATGAGGTCATGAGATATATGCGTCATAGTACATTAGTAAGTTACACTAGTATTATTTAATCTAAATGGCATGAATATATAACAAAAGGTTCCCCATGGTGTTTTTAAATAATTATTTCCTTGATCTGTTTGGCTCTCTTGATTTGACTATACCCAACAAAACCACCTATAAAGGAGAGCATATCATAGTTAGATGTGGAATTAACTATTATATCAATGTTTGGTAAATGGAATTCATATTTAGGACATGATTTGTTGAGGTTTATAGAATCGAAACAAAATCAGATTTGTTTATTAGGTTTGACAACTAAAACTATATTGGAAACTAAATGATTTAATCTTATAGGGTTTTACTAATGTAAATCCTATGTTTGGTTAAAGGGTTGAGATGTCTAAATCAGCCAAACAAATGTCAACAATTAAGAGCTAATTTTTTATAGAATTTTAAATTATTTGGATTAATAAAAAATAGTAATAAATAGGAATAAATATGGACTTATCTAAAAAGTGACTATTGCAAATGATCTAGGTTCTAAAAACTGAGTTACGGACATTTTTGTGTGTCATGAATAAGATTATGGTGTTCATCTACTCACTAGAGAATAACACCCCATATGGATAGTAGTTCCATGCTTATGTAGTGTCCTTAATATGGTGTTAATGTCCCCTTTATATTACTATTTATATTTTATAGGAGCACCTGCACTTGTGATTTTAGATCATGTTCTTGCACACATGAAACCTAGAGCTTCATGTTGTGTGTAGAAAACCTAATTTAGTGTAAAACCCTAATACTCTTTAAAATTATGTCATGACCAATAATTATATTTTTGTTATTAGGATAGGATAGACATCCTCAACAGCATGTTGAAGAGAGAGTTGCCTATATAATAAATCTCTAAATAGGGATCAAGCCCAATATAGTTTTCCCACTTAGTGAGTGATGCAAGTGCAAGTGAATGCTATAATGAGAGTGGACTTTGATTCCTTAAATGTGCTTGAGATTTTAAATATTTGAAAACTAGGATTAGGTATAGTGTTGATGGTTTTATCAATTAGGGAAGAATAAGGATCAAATACCTTAATTTTTCTCAACTTATCTTTGGTTTGAAAGTTCTTTTATATATATTTTACATATAGTGATGATCCACATCCCTTCTCAAGGATAGCGTATCTCCTCAGGGACTGATTAGTGCATGCCACATGTCTGACTAGGAATCACCTCAGGTGCTTCAGTGGCTAGCCTATATGGGGATCTGGAAGAGGACAAAGATCACTCCAAAGCTTTTGGTGTGACAGCCAGTCCTTCTATTGGTATCAGAGCCAAAACCTCTAGAGTGATCTGGGTCCTCTTCTAGATTCCCATATAGGCCATCCACTGAAGCACTAGAAGCAATTCTTAGTCAAACATGTGGCATGCACTAATCGATCCCTGAGGAGAGACATTATCCCTGAAAAGGGATGTGGATCATGCCCACCAGCTTATGTGGGTCTTGACCTCGAGACCTAGCTCTGATACCAATAGAAGGATTGCCCGTCAAGCCAAAAGCTATAGAGTGATTTGAGTCCTCTTCCAGATCCCCATATAGGTCAGTCACTAAATCACCTAAGGCAATTCCTAGTCAGACACATGGCATGCACTGATCAGTCCCTAAGGAGAGATGTTATCACTGAGAAGGGATGTGAATCAAGTGAATAGAGGTAAATTAGACTTATATTTATAGATTTATGTAGCTTGTATAGATAAGAAACTATGATTAGGATGACTTTAAGAGGGGAACATGTTTGAAAAAGTATTTGTTGAGAAGAGTTAGGGATAAATATAGTAGCACCCAATTGGGGAGAATAACACCATGTGGTTGTAGTGTCTAAAATGTGGCAGTAATGTACACTTGGTAGAATTCTGAGTAATTGGGGTAGGATCTGAGAAGATATTTTTGGGAATATATTTTAGTTGGATGTAGGTGATTTTAGTCTACTCAATGATTTGAAAAATATGTCTAATACTCTAGGATAGGTAAAGGGCTAAGTTAATAATAGGGTAACTCAAGCAACACTCTTAACATCCAATTACCACTTTTAGGTGATTACATTTAAAAAATGAATAGATATGAAAGAATCATAGAATAGTACAAAAATAATATGAAGGAATATATTTTTGTTGCTTTTATGTGTATTTTCTTACTTATATGTAAATGTGTTTTATGTCAATAGGGAAAATTAATTTTGTGCTAATGTGATACGTTTGAAGGAGGTATTACCAATACTGGTGACAAAGGTGTGAAGACCTAGGGTTTTACATCAGATAACATAGTTTACAGAGTATGATGTCATAATATTAGTGGTGACATGGATATTATACATCACATAGATGCCTAAGATCTAATTAGATAGGGATCTATTGACTATGTTGGTTGAGATATGGCACAATGAGACCATCACATTTCATGTGTCGATAAGAATACAAATTCTTTAAATATGTAGTTAGGTTTATATTCTTTGACTATTATACTCCTATTTATTGTTAGTGGCATCATGATACCTAACAAGAGTGGAAGACTATGTCCTACTATTTAATTTTATTTGATTAGGGATATCATGAAGATTGGGTAGAGGTTTGCATGGGGTCCATGAATATTTACACACCTTTATAGGGATCTACATCATGTGGTATACATAGATGGGAGGGATATTAGTCATTCCACATTACTATAGGTATAATGATGGGAACACTTATAGTTTATAGACTACTAGGGAATATGAGCACATGGATAGAATATTATCCTATTAATTTTAGATATAAGATGAAAATAGGAATGTAGATGCCACATTTGGGAGACCTATATTTCTATAAGAGAGTGAAATATGAGATAGGTGATAATCATATTATTTGGAGACCATACAAAGATATAGTATTCAATGAAGAAGCATCATAAAAATTATGTAAAGTGAGTCATAAGTGAGTGTGTTTAGTCCTTTGTCACCGCTTGAAATGATATTGAGTCTTTTGAAAAGTCACTATTCTCTTAGATTGGGTATTCTTTGGCTTGGGAAATTTTCCTATGAAAATAATGATTTAAATATTTGAATTTGAGTTAGAGTTATGAGTTTTGTGAGTAGTTTTTAAAGAGTGTCATGTTGTTAAAGGTTATTATTAGGTACTAGATGATTATTAGATATGATTAGGGGTATAAATTCAATGTAAAAAGTATAATGCAATACCATGTTAGTTAATATGAAAATTAGATGCAAAAGGTAGTTTCCTGTGTGTAACGATTTTTGGTTTGATTTAGATGTTGGTCTCATAGATAGAATAAGAGAACAAGTAGATAAGAAGTTAGTTAGAAGGTGTATAAAGACAAAGGTATAGAGAGAAACTTGAAGAAATAAAAAAAATGGTAAAAGCCTCTATATTTTGTCCTTGTGATAGAGTAGACATTGTAAATGAAAGAATTAAATAGAATTGATGATTGAAGTAATCCTTTCTATATCCATTTAATGATATTATTTTGTGATATTAATTATATGTGGAAAAACATTTAAACTTTTGGAGAATATTGTTTTGTAAAAGATGTTTCAAGACCAATGTTGGAAGTACTGTGACATTATTCTTATATGTGGTCATTGAATCCATAATTCAACAAATAAGGATTCCTCTTAAGATAAGCTATGCAGCTTTCATGTATTCTTCAAGAGTAGTATAAAAAGTTTGAAAAATATTCCATGCATATAGTTGTGTGTTAGATTCCTATAAAATGACTTGAGTTGAAGATAACAAACTGTGTATGAGCTCTATTGACAAAACACAACTAGGTACTTGTGGAAATGTGTGAGTGGATAGTGGTTATCATAGCATAAATATGGTGAATAAATATACCTTGATTAATTCAAGTCCTTGGTGAAGTGTTCTAAGACCTACCTGGTAAGCAAACATACATTGAAAATCTTTTATTTCCTTGTTATTGGCAAACTGTGTTCAAATAACATTGTAAAATTCTTTTATGGAAGTGATTAAAAGGGAACCACATAGAGTTAAAGCCTTTAGAATTTATAGGTAGGTTATATAGGACTTATCCTAGTTTTTCATATTTCTTAAAATAAGAAAGGCTCATCAAAGGCCCAAATGAAACCTTTCAAGTCTATAAAAACCCTAATTTATGAAAAAAACACAAAAAAATTGATATAAAATGTTTGAACATGAAATTCAATGCAACTTGGTAGTATGTTAGGTTTTGAATTGAAGAAGGTGATTTTTAAATTTTTGGATCCATGTAGCACCGTATATATGATGTAAAAGAGACTATGTTTAAAATAGAGGTAAGTAGTACTTTGGAGGGCTAATTGGTAAGAAGTGGTGAATAATTGGTTGGTTCAAAGGATTTAGACCCTGAAACTTTTTGGAAATGTCAAACATGATAGAGGGTGGTAGAATATGTTTTTTTTCAAATATTCCATAGTACTAGACCTTATAAGGCAAAAGAGTAAGAAAAAGGCTACTAGCTCATACAAAGAATAGTGGGTTTGAGGAGTGTAGTAAGGACATGAAATAAAAAGACTTCAAGAACCCTGGTCAATGACTATACATGATATTGATGTCACTCAAAGAGAAAGTTTTCAAAGAATGGAAATTTGAGGGCTTTTAATGCATGTATAATTTATTCTAGGTATTAGAGTTGGGTTTAGTATAGGATGAAACACGCCCTATGCATCATCAGTCTTCTAGGGGGCACATGATAACTTATACATGAACTATATGATGGGTCAGTGCTACATTATGGGAGTTTGTGACTATATTATTAAGAGATATCACCTTGATAGGGTGATGAGGTATATTGGTGTTATGTAACACATATTAATATGTCCTCATGTATTTTCATGAGTGGCCAAAGAGAGAGTGTATTGGAGGATTACTATTGATCCTAAGATAACAAATCATAGCTAGACACATTTATAGATAGTGGCATGGATGGATAAGAGAGATGTTATTGATATTTGGGTCATATAAAAATATGTATATTACTAGGCTTGATAGTGACTAATTAGGCTTATAGTTATTTGAAATGCCTTTACACATATAGAGACAAAGACTAGTGGCTAGTTTGAGTAGACATCCATGAGGCACAGCACTAGGATCCCAGATTATGTGTGTAGTTATAGGTCAAAGGCGATGTATATTAAGATGAGGTAGATTATATTCTTATAGTCATATAAAATGTTCAAATTTGTATTTTGAGTGTGGTTTGTGACATCCTAGCCATAACTCCTTTTTGTATGCTCTTATGACCCTCTTAGGTACCTTTTTTTATTCCTAGTCATTTGTAGCCTTACAAATAAGCATTTTAGCTCAATGAGGCTCTATTTCCCAAGCCAATTCTATGCCCCTAGATCTTGATCCTCTAGAAAAGGAGAACCATACCTGGATTATAGTTTCAGACCCTAGGGTGTCTTATTTTTAGTGCTTCTATCTAATCAAATTTGAAGGCCAAATGACCATTTTTTTCAATTCCTATCCTTCATCATGTCAACGTAGTGTGAATACATCTAAAACATGATCAATAGCTCTAAATAAAAGTCCATCCAAAGTTAATTTAAAAATGGATGTGACAAATCTTATAAACTAATTAAGAATACAAATAAACCACTAAGGAAAATTTACCTATTCTTTGCATATAGTCACCCAAAATAGTTGCAAACATATTCAAATCCTGACACTAATCCCTGGCCAAATCAAACACTCTCAATTTGGAATTTTTGTATCCTCGTTATACTATTACATGAAACACATCAATTGGGAGAACTACATATGGCTTGATCCCTCTTTAGAGTATTGGTATGTAGGTAGCATGCCCACACAAAGGGTGTGGATACATGTTCAATGCATCTTACACACACTAATCCCCCCCTCTTTCTCATGTTTTATCAAACACAATAAAAGTCTAGGGTTTCAATATTGAATCATCTCTATAAGGAGATTTATCAAAATTCAACAATTAATATTACATAGGTAGACTCATAAAAGGACAGTGAACAAAACCCAAAAAACTTATATCTATATGACTAGTTTGGACAATAACAACAAGAGTGGATAATAGCACTAGACCCTAAAGTGTCTTATTTTTGGTTCTCTTATCAATTCACTGAATGAAATTGAAATACTCATTTGTGACACTATTTTAGTCTTGCATAGCAAGTTTCAACCTCTAGCTTAGTTGTCTCAATCCAATTTTATGATAAGTTGTATTTCTCCTTATTTATTGCTATTTTTAGAAAGGTTTAAAAGACATAATAAATTATACAAATTAGTAATATAATTATTATAATATTATTTACTAATTTATTGTTTAAAACCCTTAACTAAAATAGGAATAAAACTCTATTATTCCCAAAAAGGTTAAATCATTTGGTGAACCCAACTTACATCATTTACGCACAAAAACTGTAGAAACCTTAGGGAAAATTTCTTGCTGATTTTTCTAGTATTTTTCTGATTTTTCCTAAATATTTAAATTATAAATTAACATTTAATTTTTAAATTTACCTTAGTAATTTTAAAAATAATTTCCTTCAAACCCTAGTTTCCTATACTACGTCCTCATATTTTTATAGTATTTTTAAATTTTTTTCTTGCATATTTAAATCATAATTTCCATTTAATTTTTAAAATTTACCTTAGTAATTTTAAAACTAATTTCATTCAAACCCTAGTTGCATATACTAGGTCCCCTTGCTTTTTAGGTATCCCCTTACATGTTTATGAGCTTTGTATCCTTTTTATGCATATTCTAGTTTGTTGTTTTTAGGACTTTACATTTCCTTTATTCAAAACTTTCTTTCTATTGAATTTTGATTATCACAAATTATTTCAAATAATTCAATCCATTTTCATTTTGTTTTCCTATGTTAACAATGGCTCAAAATACTAGTTTTGATGAAACTAATAACATGGAACTTCAAGACCTTTTAACTAAACATCCTGATATGTAAGATGACATGCTTAAAATATTACAAGAAGAATAATAAAAAGTGAAAAATGGTCAATCTTCTCAAACCACATAAACACTAGTTACAAATGACACTATGAGGGCAACTATGTCTCAACAACCCCCTATAGTAGCCCAAATTTCCTATGAGGCACCACCAGTTATAACTAGTACATCTTTGTCTCTTGATGTGGTTGTCCTTGTGTAAGAGATAAAATCTCTTAAATCCAAGGTGATACATCTTGAGTAAGGTACCTCTAGACATACACAGGCCTTGGATTCTTTTGCTCTACTTCATACACCATTGACACATCATATTGCTTCTATACCCTTGTCACCAAGTTTTGTTTAACCCAAGCTCACTCTATATGATGGAAATGGTGATCTAGAGACACACTTGAGATATTTTCATGTAGCATGATTAGATTATGTGTTAAATAATTGGTTACTAACCAAGCTATTTCTATAGAGTCTAAAGGATTATTCTTTATAATGGTCTATAGTCTACCAAATCATTCGGTCAATGCATTCAATCCTTTAGCTGACATGTTCCTATCTCTTCTAAAAAATAATATAGGTGACAAGGTTTCTTCTGCCCAATTTCAAAAATATAAGCAAAGGTCAAATGAGCATCTTACAAATTATGTTCTTTGATATAAGACTATCTTGGGTAAAATGACTAGTCCCATGGCTGATCAAGAATTACAAGATCTCTTAAAACAAAGTCTTCTGCTAACTTTACATGAGTCAATAATGCTAAAAAGGTTCTCTTCCTTCACTAAGTTATGTCATACATTAAAATAAAGGTAATTCAAACTAATTTCAATGTGAAAACTCAAGTACACAAGCATATCAAAAACAACAAACAAGAGTAATAGTAAATTCTGATACAAAGTAAAGGTTAATGATAGAAAAAGTCAAAATCAACCTATAGTTAATGCGGCTTTAGATTCCCCCCTCAGTGAGTGGTTTTATCATCACCTCCTTCACGAACCTTTACCAATCTACTAATATCTCCATCCAGAATCTTACATTAGCTATTGGAATGTAATATCATATCTCTCCCTCCTATTTGAGAACTTGATCTAACAAAACCTACTCCACAGGGATATGTTCAAAATTTATTTTGCAATTTTCATAGGGCACCAAGCTACACAAAAAAAAAATGCATCAATTTGAAATACAAGATACAAGACTTGATAGACGAAAACATTATTAATTTTGGTACTCCAATTGAGCCTCCTTAGGAAAAGTAAATGCAAGATAACGCTTTATAATTTTAATCAAATCCTTTTCCACTACATTTTAAACAAGAGGTAGGTGATACATTAGGTATTCACTATGCATATTATGCACATCCTCCACCAGCTACATATTATGAACCTTTAGTTGAGTTACATCCTTTGAGCAACATGATTGGTGTGTATAATTCCAAATTTATGGCTAGACCTTCCATCTACTTCTAAAAATAGGAGATAGTTGAGGATGATTCATATTACCATACACTCTTTATCAGAGCTTACATTAATCATAATCTCATTCATAGTGTTCTCATTGACAATGGATCTAGTGTGAACATGTGTATTATGACATTACTACAACATTTAGGATATTTAGAGCAGTATATTACCCTAATAGAAATAGTTATCAATAGATTTAGTGGGCACATATACAGTTCATTAGGTGAGATTTTATTTCCTCTATAGGTTGGTACAACAAATATGGCCACACCATTTATTATTGTTCCCAATGCAAGAGTTTTAGATATGTTGCTTGATCGACCATGGATTCAAAAACATTAGGAAATACCTTCTATAGTTCATAGATGTATTAAATTCATTCATGTTAATTAGGTTTCTATAGTTTTTGGAGTTCCATATGAGTTACCACTCCCCACTTCAAATCCATCTACAACTTTGTAGTCACCAATTTCAACTCCTCCACTAGTTTTAGCTTCTCCATCAGTTACAGTTCTTCCTTTATTTCAAATTTAGATACAATCAAGGCCTTCCTTTCTAGAATAGAGAGGTCATAAACTTATATAGAGGCCTCTTTTATAGCAACAATAGTTTTAGGACTCTAAACATTTTCAAGCTACCATGTTCACACCTAGGGTAGTCTCATTGAGGTCTAATGGCTCTACACATAGAGCACATGTTTAGAGAGATTCTTCTACTATCATATGGGTTCTTAAGAGCTCTATAGTTTCATCCACTTCTCAAAGTTATAGTGGGACCCCATAGTTAGTTTCCACTATAGATATTTCAAATCATTACAACAAAGATAGATTTTATGGCCATAGTCTCAACCCTTCCATCATGCTTCACGAT
The DNA here is from genome assembly GCA_037957365.1 of Torreya grandis. Classification (NCBI taxonomy): domain Eukaryota; kingdom Viridiplantae; phylum Streptophyta; class Pinopsida; order Cupressales; family Taxaceae; genus Torreya; species Torreya grandis. The sequence continues at coordinate 666,023 of JARHVA010003557.1, forward strand.
CATACACAATCCCTCTCCTTGATACATGACACCATGAAAGGGAGTCTCTTATGAGACTCATTATTTAGTATTGTGTTTTCTCATCTTTACTTGTATATAGTCTCATAATGTTTGTTTGTATATATTTTCTTTTCAATTTATTGTCTTTAGTCTATTTATTATTGATTTTACATAGCTTCTAACAAGGTACTAAAAATAATTCAAAAACATTAAAAATATAAAAACATTAAAATATTTCAAAATAAAAAGACATTAAAATATTTCAAAATACAAAAAACATTCAAATAATTAAAAATACCAAAAAAAATTCAATTATATGCACTATCCATGCTTTACATTTCTACTACCATTATAGACTTACATTTTAATATTATATAATATTATTTGTCAATTTATCTTCTCTAAGTGTGTGCAGTGACATCCAGATCCTTGATTGCTTCACTCTACCCATTAAGGAGGAATTATACTTCTACGTGAGAGGAATAAATCAACATATCTACCCATTGGGGAGATCTTCTACATAGCTACACCATCCAGGTTATGTCATTCCTAAACCACATACTCTAGTTATCATGTTGATGTAAATTACTTACTAGATGACACATATTACACTATTGATGCTCACTAGTATATAGAACTTGTGTATTTATTAACATCTATCTAGTATTCTACACCATGTCTTGCAGACTTTCACTTCTTGCTTTGATTATTTAGATGTGATTGTATTTCCAACATTTGCATGCCTTCTTTTCTTACTTTACGTAGATAGATGTGATTACATTTATCAGTCCCTATTTTATCTTTTGTGTGTGCCTTAGGACATTCTCTAATGTGCTTTTCTTCTATTCTTGTGTGTGCCTTAGGATATTTGACAATGTCCTTTGTTTATACTCTTCTATGTGCCTTTGGCCATCATGCCAACCTTGCTTATTTTCAATTATAAGTGTATATAGCATTTAAGCATGACTTGTATGATTTATTTATAATTTGAGTGACATGTGCCCATGTCCCTTATTTTCTTAAACCTTTGGACACTTTTGTGTGCTTCTTAATTATTTCCTTGCATGTTTGTTGCTTGTTTTCTTCTCAATTATTTGTAATGCCATGATCCACATCATGCATTATCTTGTTTTCTTAGATGCCATGATCGACATCATGTTCCATCCATCCTTGACAACTCACAACTAAGAAATAAAAAATTACTAAATTTCCATTTTCAATTTAGTACACTACATATTCTATTACATTGTTACATTTATCTAGGCATACCCTTGTTGATCTAACAATCTCCAGTATCAACTATGTTATATCTTGAGACATATTTTTTGTTATCATTATTATATCATGTATTTCATAGTATAACACACTTGCAAGGATATTTCTTCTGAGTGTATTAATTTAAGGGTCTTAATTCCAACCATCAAAATAGGGGGCAATAAATAGGGGTTTTATCATAGAGATCAGATCCCTCCATCGGTTAAAAATCAATTTTCAAAACACATAAAATAGTAATCAAAGTTAAAACCAAGTAGAATAGACAATAAAATAGTGAGAATTATAGAACAATGATTAGAATCAATAAAAGATAATAGACCAGACTTATAAAATTACACTAGACCCCAAGGTGTCATATTTTTGACACTCTTGTCTAAATAAAAAAACTTAGATCTTCTAGAAATACGTAGAAAGGTAAGTTTAGTTATAGCTTTATCAGTAATATTTTAGTTTAGAATAAATATTTTAAGTATATATTTTATCAAAGAATCTAGATATAAGGCATCATGCACGGTATGATGGTTCTTACTTCTAGTTTCAAATAGGGTAGTTGGTATAACTTTCAAATCACAATCCACATTATAGACACCAATGATTGGGGGTAATGTGCATGACACATTGGCTTTATTTTCTTTTTGATTTTAATATATTACCTAGGCATTATTAGCAATTGCATGCCTTATTCCATCTATAGGTGGTTGGCATCATTCTTGGGTGGCTTCCACATAACCCTAGTTCCCAATTTTGGAGTGGATTTAATATAAGCCTAATATCCTTCCAGAGTGGCCAAGATTGGCCTAGCTTCCAGTACACATTTGGATATCCATGCCACATTATCACATTATAGATCATCTATGGGATTTAGGACCCATATCATATGACACACATTCATATTGATATCATTTCATAGCTTCACTTAGTGGAAAATGATCGAGCCAAAGGACTAGATATCCTTTTTATTCTTGATCCACCTACTCAGAGGGATTGGACACATAGTCCAAACATTGATTATCACATGCATGATCACATAACTTCATTTAGTGGGTGATGATGGACCCAAAGGGATATAATTTGCATTATTAAGCCACTCTCAAGGAATTGAGCACTCAACTTTATTCATGATATTATTTTTGGTACAACACATACCCAAAATTATCTAGCATCACTTAATAGCATAATAGGTTTTTTTATTAGTTTGTATACTTGGTGAGGTGTATTCATTCCTTTATCCTCATCTTTATCTTACCTAGATTTTGTATGTTCTTATTTTAGACATAATATGTCTAGTAAGAACTAATTTACTCTTTATTTTCTATTATATATTTGAACTACATGATGTGATTTCTATATAAACACTCAACATCACATAGCTTCATGAGTTTCACTATTGTAGGTAAGTTAACGTACACTTTTTACTTTTCCTTTATCACTAGAATAAAGGAGAGGAAAATGTAGTCATATAAAATGTTCAAATTGGTAGTTTGAGTGTGGTTTGTGACATCCTTGCCATAGATCCTCTTTTTATTCTCTTATGACCCTCTTAGGTACCTTTTTGTTGATTCACATTCATCCATAGCCTTACAAATGATCATTCTAGCTTAGCCAAGCTCTATTTCCCAAACTAATTAGATCACCCTAAGTCCCAAGCTTTTAGGATAGGAGTGTCATACCTAGATTATAAAACTGACCCTAGGGTGTCCCATTTTTTATGCTCATATCCAATCACATTTTAATCCCAAAATATTATTTTCTTCTAATTCCTATCCTTCATCATGTCAGCCAAGCATGAATACATCTTGCCTATGATCAATAGTTCCCTATAAAAGTCCATCCAATGGTCATTTACAAAGGGAGGTGATAAATATTATAAAGAAACAAGAATAAAAACAAATCACTAAGGCAAATTTACCTATTCCCTACATACAATCACCCAACATAGATGCAAACATATTCAAACCCTGAGACCCATCCCTAGCCACCTCAATCACTCTTAATTTGGAATTTTCATCCTCATCACACTATTGCATGAAGCACATCAAGTGGGAGAAATACATATGGTTTGCTCCCTCCTTAGATTATTGGTATGTAGGTATCATTCCCACACAAGGGGTGTGGATACATGTTCAATGCATCTTACACACACTAACCCCATATATTTCTCAAGTTTTGTCAAGCATAATGAAGATATAGGGTTTCAAGATTGAATGAGTTCTAAAAGAATCTCTGTCAAAATTCAACACTTAAAATTTCATAGGTAGACTCATACAATGATAATGAACAAAAACTAAAAAACTCATATCTCTGTGACTAGTTTGGACAACTATAACAGGAGTGGATAATAACATTAGACCTTAAAGTGTCCAATTTTAGGCACTCTTATCCTTTCAAAAATGAAATATATATTTTTATTTATGAAACTATCTTAGTCTTTCATAGCTAGTTTCAACCTCTACCTTAGCCATCCCAGTATAGTTTTAAGCTAAGTTGTATTTCTCCTTATTTATTGCTATTTTTAGAAAGGTTTAAAAGACAATAAATTATACAAATTAGTAATGTAATTATTAAAATATTATTTACTGATTTATTGTTATAGAACCTTGATTAAATTAGGAATGAAACTCTATTATTCCCAAAAAAATTAAATTAATTCTATAGAGGATATCCATCTACGAGATGTGTAGATTGCAGGTGTGTAGGATGCAA